>JACXGI010001241.1:0-54107 GCA_016801175.1 Esox masquinongy | reverse complement strand
AAAAATGGACACAGTGAGCATGCACTTACCTAGAAGCTTTACTTTACCTTCGATATTTAGCAAACACACATATACTCTTTCCAGCATAGTCACATTTTCAGATGAATACCCATTTATGAAACTGTATAAATATCATGACCAGCTTTGGCATGCAAACTGCACTAAGACATCAAAGATGTCAGTGGGCTATACTTTTGTATTACTCAAGAAATTGTTGCTTAAGGACACATTCTGTCTTTTTGGATATGATCTTACAAGTAGTGTAGAAGTTCTCCACTTTGGTCAGAAAGAAGTAATTCACATGTGCACTGACAAATGCAAGGAATGTGATTCCTCTCAAAATAAAGACATTCCTAAGCCAACTCACAGAAAACCATCTTCACTGGCTGCTGAGGATTTTGATACAATAAGCAATGGAAATTGGTTCAGTGATAAGATAATTGACGAGTACCTTGATCTAATTAAATCTCATTTGGAGAATCACTTTGTGCTGATGTGTCCTGCGTCTTTCGTTAGCCAACAGCTACAAAATCTATTTTCTGAAAGGATGGATGTTCTGCCTAACATACCTAGAGTAGCACACAATTGGTGGTGTTTTGAAAATGTAATAATACCTGTCATTTTAAATGACCATTGGATGGCTATAGCTATAGATATTAAAAAGAAAGTACATGCACAGAACTGTATAACACTGAATGTTAAATTAATGGACTCCTTAAAGCAGCATGAGAATCAACTGCAGAGCATTCTTCACCCACTACAGAAGTATCTGGCATTACAGTATTTGGCTTTACATGCAAAAGTTGTGGACATTGTTCTGAAATATGAATTTTATCATTGTTGTGGAAATTTCAAAGCTCAGGTAGATGGAAATAGTTGTGGTCCCTATGTGTGTGTGTTCACTAAAGCAGTCCTATTTGGAGATAACATTAATGAATTCATTCAAAACAACATGAGAAGTTCTATTTTATATGAATTATCAGAAAAAAGGTTATTGCATTAATGTCAGAACATATTCAGCAGATGGGGAACACCATGAACAAATTATTCCATGTACATTGTTACAAGATTAGTCTGCAATGATGTGATCAAGCAATATGCGCACTTGCACTATGGCTTTCAAAATGTTTATTGTATTTCTGGTGCTGATATCCTGACCCTAATCTTACATAAGGACATCCAAGACATCTGCTCTGTTACCATCTGGTAGGAGGCACTGGACCACCGGGGCTCTGAGACAATGTCTGTACCCAAGCAAGAAGATTTTAAAGTGTTATTATTTTCTCTAGAGTCCACAAACCGTACTGAATACTCATATACAATACAAGCCTTCCTACTTCGCAATTGAAACATGTATCTTTCAATATAAGGACAAATACTTATTTTTTTCTCAATTTAAGCTATGGCTTGAATGTAGTTGTAATAAAATAAATCCTTCTTATAGAGTTGATGAAGTTGAACATATTCTAGTATGTAATAGTGTGAAATTGGTTATGGCGTGATTTTGTTGTAAAAATTATTTTGTTTATCAAAAAGTATAAAACTGTAAACAGTCTTTTAGGCTTCACCTACATCTCTAAAGGTGGAACAGGAGGCTAATGGTTAATGTAAGTCATTGACAACTACTTAAGATCATTGGCTGAATTGTTAAGTAATCACCAAGTAATGTAGTGATTATCACCTCCATTAACACAAGGAATAATGGATCTAAAATGATGGCTATTCAGTAATTTGGATTGTGGCCAATAGAATGTAAAATGCCAGCGACAATTGCAAATACACAGTGCCCCTTGATTTTTTTGCATATAATCACTCTATAGACTCTCCTGAACATTTCCTACAATACATTCACTGTGGCGTATAGAATAGTTTTTTCTGTATAGGGCAATATATATTCAATATCCATTGAGTTACATTGTGGCCAATGGTATGGGAGGAGTAAAATGCCAGCAACAATTGCAAATACACAGTGCTCCTTGATTTCTTTGCATATAATCACTCTATAGACTCTCCTGAACATTTCCTACAATACATTCACTGCGGTGTATAGAATAGTTTTTTCTGTATGAGTCAACATGTATTTCATATCCATTGTGGCCAATGGGATTGGTGGAGTAAAATGCCAGCAACAATTGCAAATACACAGTGCCCCTTGATTTCTTTGCATATAATCACTCTATAGACTCTCCTGAACATTTCCTACAATACATTCACTGCGGCGTATAGTATAGTTTTTTCTGTATATGGCAATATATATTTCATATCCATTGAGTTACATTGTGGCCAATGGTATGGGAGGAGTACAATGCCAGCAACAATTGCAAATACACAGTGCCCCTTGATTTCTTTGCATATAATCACTCTATAGACTCTCCTGAACATTTCCTAAAATACATTCACTGCAGTGTATAGAATAGTTTTTTCTGTATGAGTCAACATGTATTTCATATCCATTGAGTTACATTGTGGCCAATGGGATGGGTGGAGTAAAATGCCAGCAACAATTGCAAATACACAGTGCCCCTTGATTTCTTTGCATATAATCACTCTATAGACTCTCCTGAACATTTCCTAAAATACATTCACTGCGGTGTATAGAATAGTTTTTTCTGTATGAGTCAACATGTATTTCATATCTATTGAGTTACATTGTGGCCAATGGGATGGGTGGAGTAAAATGCCAGCAACAATTGCAAATACACAGTGCCCCTTGATTTCTTTGCATATAATCACTCTATAGACTCTCCTGAACATTTCCTACAATACATTCACTGCGGTGTATAGAACAGTTTTTTCTGTACAGGGCAATATGTATTTCATATCCATTGAGTTACATTGTGGAAAAAGAGGGTGTGGAAAATATTGTGTTGCTAGATGTAGCACACCATTCCCCATGATTAAACAGGTTTGTCTTATTCTACACATTCTCCTGAACATTTCCTCCATTTCTTTCTCTGTGGAATATTCTTTCTCTGTGGAATAGTTTATGAGCTATGAGGCAATATGTATTCCATATTCAGTCATTGGCATTGTCTGAATTTTGCCCTTGGAATATGTTTTAATACCCACTTTTTATTGAAATTACTCTTAAATATGGTCATATATGAATTGTTGTCAATGTTTTGAGAGGTACATTTTCAACAATTAATAAACTCAATTTATGTCAGTTTTGAAGTAATTCGTTGGTGTCTTTTATTTTGAAAATTTCCTGATTTTCGTGACCCGGAAGTGTTTCTTTAATGTTGCTCACAAGACGTTGATTTGTGTAGTAGTCATTGCGGGACGTCTGGATGGAACAACAAACTGGATTTTGATTTAGGAAATTTTAGGGGACGTTTGGTAAAGCCACAGATCCACACTGGGCATTGAACTCTGGCCAAGGTAAGTATTTTATATTATTATTTCTGAGCCTAGCATCTAAAATATACACAACACAGCGCAAAACAGGCCCTTCGATATCGTTTTGATCGCAGTGGCTAGCTGCGGTACAATATTGAAGCTAGTGTAGCCAGTCGTGCTGTTGTACTGCAGGTCATTGACACTTCAATGAGTGTGTTCAGTGTTTTCCCAATTGAGGTTTTCAATAGAATAGTGTACGTTTTGGTCATGCTAGTAGATTCTATCTGTTAAACCACAAAACATGTAATGGTGCGTGCTGTGAGTCAGTTTACTTGTTGCAAAAGTCGAGGATTATGCGTGGGATTAGATGACGACGGCAAGATGAACGAAATGTGTAACACTTTGCTGGGAAATAGTCAGAAATAAATTCTTGTCGATTTGATTGAAATTTGATGTTTTTTTCGTACATTTTTCCAATTTAAACGTGTAACATTCGGTATTAAATATAGTTTACTGTCCAGCTCGCATGTCTTCGATTCAATCACTGGGTATATGCTGGTTAATCAGCTATCTTGTATTGATCATACAATTTTCTGAATCCCCTCTTGTCCCCTCAGTCCATGTGATGATGTTGTCACCTGTAATGGCTGATCCAAGAGGTGGTCAGCAGCTACCTGGCACCACGTCGGTGGGTCCAGTTGGTCCATACCCCCTTCTCTCACAGCTGTATGATGAGCGATTGGCTATGGAGTGTGGAGAGACTAGCAAGGACCATAGGAACGCTGCTGAGGGTGGAGGACCTCTGGTGACTGTGAAATTGTCTCACAGGTCAGCGGAGAGTAGAGATGGTAGTCTTAGGATGGACTCTAGTGGGCGAAGACAACAGACCTTGGCAGAGCACAGCCAGAGCACTTTGGACTCCAGTCTAAGTGGTAATGTCTATGGGACTGCAGGCTCTTCAGACTTTAAAAGAACAGAGAGGCATGTTTCAGATCAGGTGGGGAGTGCATGTGTTGCACTTAATGTCTATGCTTATGGTTCTGCATGTTTATACCGGGTCTGTGCATTTTGGTCTTATCTTAACTTGTGGTTCATTGTTTTCAGGTACAAGATATTAAAAGGCCCTATAATAAAAGCAATGTCTGGGTTCATCCAAAACAACGAGGTAATGTATGATTGTTCATATCCGATATAGTACAAGGATCAGTGTTAAGGAATTTTAAGTCAAGAAGGCATTCCGCTGAATCTAACAACTGAATATGAGTGCTGCCCACTTTTTAAAGATGCATTTTAATTCTCAATATTGGCAACCATGAAATGTCAAACTGTGTTACCAAATCAGGGTTTTTCCTGGCTCAAAATTTGACAAAGGTGGTACCCCAACCCCCGCTGCCTCATGCTCCACTGGACACCCCTCTGTGATATACTGTATAATATCTGGCTACACTATTATAATGTTAAATCTGCCCTGTTTTCCATGTTCATTGAGCAACTAATGCATGCTACATTGTCCTTCCTAATAGCAACCAAAATACAAGCAATAGATTCATTCCTTACATATTAACATGTTACATATTTCATTTCATTTTTTTTATACATATGTAGATTTTTACCCTTGTGTTTTTTTGTTCTCCTCTGTCTGTCCAGGACTAGTAGACATTTTATTGGATTTAAGTGCATCCAGCCTATAGTTTCTGCTTGACTGTTTTCCTAAGCCCCCAAACACATTGGCTCCGCAATGCTTCTACCATACAGATCATATCATTCCCTCTTCATTATGTCTGGGCCACCCAAATTTTTTTTGCCATTGAGCATCAAAACTATGTTTATTAGAAGATCTAGGAATCACAAAAAAATATTAAATCATCAAGCTCATCAAGCTTTATAATCAATCACAGTCACTATTATTGTTGTCCATTTTCATTGGTATACTATGTTGTTAATTTGACTTGTTTTTTTCTACATCCTTGCCTTGACGCCACATCATTTATCCACCTCTCTCGACTTCCTTAAACGGTTCTTGGCTATACTGCTCGCGCTTATCCAGCGTCTTCACATTCATATATTTATATTGTTAGTGACTTAAATATGTTGTATATTTTTACACTGCATGTTGCATACATAATGTAGTTGGGGCCAGTAACCTACATACCCTAATCTTTCCACCAGTCATCTTCAGCTCACAAACTCAGTTGAGAAAAATCTGTGATTCTACTAGAAATGATCTGGAACATTAACATATGTTATGTGACGTCTAGATCGGTTAGGTCCTGTATGCAAGGTTGTCAGATCTCTGACAGTAAACCCTGGAATCTGCATACTCCACGAAAAAACACTCAAACTGTAACGGTGGTGGCGGAGAGGAGGAACCAGGCGCAGGCAGAATCACAGTCGATGTAGACTTTTTAATCAAAAAACGAACACCGAATACAAAATACAAACTGGATGAAAGTAAAGGGCTGTCTGAGCAGCAAAACGAACACTCACCCGCTACGTGTGACATAGCAACAACATACAAGCAACAATAATTGACAAGTGAGGGGAGCAGAGGAGAAACATTTAAACACATATTGATGGGATATTTGGGACCTGGTGTGCATGATGATGGAAGACAAGACAATGAATGAGTCTGGGGTGAGTTCATGGAGTGACGGGAACTGGGAGTGCACGGCACGATGGCGCTGATCCTTACCGTACCGTGACACAAACGCTATTTTTTCTATACAACCCTATCTGTAAATCGACCCGCCCAAGGGGAAACCTACCCATCTGGCCACACTGCCAGAATGAAAAAAGTTTCCTCCTATGGTCACATTTGCTGCAGTATTTCACTGGTAGGCTATTTAGCGTATGAGCGCAAATAGCGTTTGAGTGTTTTTAAAATGCTAACACACAGAGGCATTGCAAGAATTTGGAAGGTGGCCGCCTTTGACTTTTATATGCAGGAAAATCCCTGCAAATCCTTCTACACAAACCAAACATTCAACCTCCCCAGCCCTTTTCACATTCTTCCGGCCTTGTGACTTTGTGTTCTGTACACAGAGCCTTCCTCCAGAGGGGCTGCCTCAGCGTATGCCTCACCTCAGGCTCAAGCCTGCCCCGCTGGCCCTGCTCTTCCGGACACCCCAACAGATGAGCAGCTAGGCACCCTCCAGCGTTGCCTGGAAGGCCACCAGGCAGAGATGAGGCGGTTACTGACGGGTGCCCTGGGCAATCTGTGCCAGCGGCTGGATGTGGTGGAGAGGAGGATGGAGCAGCTCTGTGAGCAGGGCACCACACACGGCAACAGCCTCGCCCTGCTCAGTACCCAACTGAGCCAGCTTGCGAGAGGAATGACTGTCACTACTACCAAGCAGGACTTGTCACCTTTCCAAGGTCAGGGTGAGTTTGATGCACTAAAGATTAAGGGGTAATGACCAAATTTCAAAGGATACGTAGTTTGATTTTGGATTCATTAATTTTCTGTAATACTTTGTATAGTTTCTATTTTACTTTACTCAGGTCTATGATGGAAATACACAGACTGCATGTTTCATATTTTTTTTACTATATCGTCATCCATATCACCTCTCAGCTTCTCCCTGCTGTTGCAAACAGGGATCAGCTATTTGAGTGACCGAGAGATGTCTCCTTGCAGCTGAAATTAAACAACCTTTTCCAATCACAGATCATTTAAAACAAATGTTGCTACTTCTATTTTTGTGTCAATTCCCCCCTTTGTTCATCCACTCAAATGTCATGATTCACATCACTCTGTATACTACTGTGTTAGCTATTCTGATGATTATGTTTTATGATGTCTGGGTCTTTGTGGGAATCATGCAGTTCAGAGTTGATTTTGCAACCGTAAAACGCTTTAATCAACTGCTTAAACTGCTGTTTTATTTGAAAATAAACAAAAAATGAAAAAAATCTCCAAGTGAGGATATTACTCAATACCCAACATCAAAGAAGGCTTGCTGACCCCTGCGTTATAGACAGAAATTTGTATTTTTATATTACCATTAAAACTACCACTACTTTGAATGCTCTATCAGTTATCTGCTTAACAATTATCACATAAGCAATAGCCCATATTAGCAGCTACCTAATTTCCAATGTTACATTCCTAGCATGGCTACTTAATCATTACTGTAGTAAGATGCCAGTATTGATCATTTTTTATCCCAGCTCAACTTCACTGCTATGAATTTCTTTTTATGAAATGAATGAATGAAAATGAATGGACCTTATTATTTTGAATCAGTTCAGTCCCACACAGACACTAATGTGAGGATCAGAGCGGGTACTAGCAGTGTCCTAGTATTTCTTATCGATTTAATTTAAGTTTATTTTGTTGTTGAATAATTATTTTGGTTTGTTGCGTTGTTATAGGAAAGGAACCAATAGTGCTGAATGAAGAAAAGCTGGACTACATCAAGCTGGTACCACATGGTCCAAACTCTTTGTGCAATATACGTTCATCTGGAACAGACTTTGATGAGGGGAGCATCACTGGAACTCCATGTAGGATGATGACAACGTTTTCACACAGGCACACTCCAGCCCAGAGTGACGGCCGCAAAGAGGGTTTAGGTGGGAAAATGGATAGGAAAGAGTCAGGGCACTCAGCATCCTTTGTGAGAAAGGGTCCCTCTAAGGGGTTCACGGATGGGTCCATTCAGGGAAAATGCTCCTCTGTATTTGGGGAGCTGGAACCAGATAAGGGTCAGGATGCTCTCACCTGCTTTGTCAGTTCTGTCCTGGTGGAAATGGAGTCTAGTGACAACGCGGAAGTACCCTTTTCATCCCCTTCCAAGATGGCAGAAGGTATCATGACACTTCCGCACTCTCATATACATTTCCCCTCTCAATCCGCAGGTCAGTCCAATAGCCCTGAGTTCCCAAAGTGTCCCGTTCCAAGTAAGGGTGGGACTATAGCTGCATTTTCTGAGGGGGTCCAGTTTAGCCCTACAGGAGCTTACTTTCTGTTGCCACACTCAGTTGAAGTTCTAGGGTTATCTAGGTCAGAGCACTCCAGCAATATTGCTTGTGCTCTAACTGATGTCCAGGAATTGATCAGCAGCCCAACCCACAATGACCCCACTGACTATAATCAGTGTTCCAAAGAAGCATCAAAAGACTGGAAGGCAGAGATGAAGAGGGATGAAAAGGGACAATTGTCGGTACACTTGTTCGGTGAGGTCAAGCTCTCCCCTCTACGAAATGGCTCTTCAAATTCTCTCATAGTTGGTGTTAGGTCCACCCACCAGAAAAACGAGGCCCTCCTGCTTCAGCTGTCAGAGACAGCCAGACACCTAGTCACATTGCGCACCTCCACAGCGCTCCATTCACTCCTGGATAGCGGCCAAAGTAGATGGGGGAACCTCTCTTGCTTTAACTGCAAGCTGAAACACCACTGGGCTAAGAAACGGCCCTCTTATCAGAAACTGCCCCTAAAAGGCGTTAGCAGCACTTGTGGCGCTCTGACGATATCTCTCCCGGAACTGGGAGAGGAGACGTCGCACCACCCCTGGCAGCCCCTGGTGATTCTGGGCAGCCCGGTGTTGCCACTGTCTCCCCTGCAGCTGGGGTCTGTAGGCCAGACCTTCTGCTCCTCCCGCTGTAGCAGCAAGCTCCTGGACGGAGACATGTCCACCAGTCAATGCGGTCTCTCCCGGCTCCTCCACACCACAGGCCAGTTCCCCTCGTCTCTGTCCAGACGGATGGGGTTCCCGAAGTTCTCCAAGGGATGTCTTAGCACTGTTCTGGCTGCCTCTTCCTACGCCTCCTTCCATCTCTGGTTCAGACACAAGGGCCCCGGGCCCCTCATGAGGCTGTCGGCCACTGCGGTGAAGACGGTGGTGTGTCAGATCATAGAGTCTCAGGAGAAGTACATGTGTCCTCTTCCACCACTCAAGGACTACACGGGCCCTCTTGGCCTAGGCAATGACCACAGGTTAGTATATGGTGTGATATTGACTTGTTAATGTGTCTTGATGCTATATGAGAATTTGGAAATTGGCGCTAACGATATTTCTTAAAGTAGTTGATTTCTTGTTTGTTTGTATTTGTAGTTACGCTCAATGCTGTGGTCAAGAGGCTTCCTCTGGCAGGAATTCCACAGCATCAAGGTCAGCAACCAGCCACTCTGTATAATGGCTGTCTGTCTAGAAGTAGCAGAGTATCAAATCTCCACAAATCTCAATGTAATAATTGAGTGATATCATTGTGGTATGACAGCATTGCATTTGTTAGTATTAATGTCAGTGGCATCTCAAACATTCTGTCGCCCATTGAAGTCTACATAGGCCGTGCAGTTTTCGCACTCGGTTTCCTCAAATATTCAGTAAATATTAATTATAGTGTATGTTACAAGTGGAATGTATAGATGTGCAATGAGGGCAAATACAGGGCAAATTGCAATTCTAAGTGAGCAATGAAGACAAATAGGGGGAGGGCAGAAAATGTATTAAGTATATGTATTAAGTATATGTATGTACAAGTGGGAAATTAATAGTTGTGCAATGAGGTAAATGCAAGTACAAATGGCAATTCTGGCTGTGCAAAAAAATGCAAGTACAATGGCAATTCTGAAGGTGCAGTGCAGGCAAATTGAAGGTGCAAGGTGGCATGTGCAACTGAAATGCAGGTTGAGGTAGACATGAGGTTCCAGAGGTAGACACATACATGTAACAACTGAGAACTTATCATGCTTTGCAAGGCAGTGACAGAGTCCAGTAGTACAAGGGAGTAGTGCAACCAGGTCCCTGAGAGGCGGTACTAAGCGGTGGGTATGGTTAGTGATGGGTCACAGAGTTCAGTAGGGTTACAGTATATTCTAATGAGCCTGATGAATAACAAAATACAAAATGTGCTTTATTGATACTCAGGTGGCTTAGATGCCTGGAAAGGTTGATGAGGTTGTTAGATGAGTGAGCATGCCCTCTTGCAGGTTGACCTTGGTGACATCCTGGTTTGAAGAACAGTGTGGGGGGGGGGCAGAATGAATTTGTGTTGATGCCTCGGAGCAAGGCTTGCTGTAGTCTTCCAAATCTGTTGGGAGTTGTTGCAATTAGAGTAGGATGTAGATACATTTTGTTTTGATAAAAATGGAGAATTGAGAAGAAGTTTAAGAATTAAACTGGGGAGTCGTTAATAGACAACAGTATTCAAGCTTGTATGATTTTAAGCAAATCTATATCAGTACCGTAACGGAAAAGCTTTGAGAACACTCAAAAAAGGCATTATTGTTTATCTTTGGGCGTAAATATGAATCTATTAAGAGTGTCCCAGGGTTAGGTTCCTAGTTGACTGAGGCAGTTTCCAATTTTTTTTAACTGGAATTTGGTCCTTTTAATTTATTTTCATCATGACAAACTTCCCTATCCCTTCCAGTGACCAGGATACCCATGACAAGATGCTGTTGCTACAGTGCCCAGCATTTGTTTCTCAAATTATCAAAAGGGAAGGTTTTCCTTTTGCTGTTACTGAGTGGTAACTACAGTTGTTAACAGCAATTCTCAACCAAATTTACTATCCTTGGAAAGTTTTTGACAAAACCGTTGGATACAGTTTTGCTTAAGAATTTTCTTTTCAAAATTACACTCGGATGTATGCCAGCTGTTACTAAGCCAGATGTTAACCCTAGTATTAGAAGACATTCTTGAACTGTGAAAGGCCTTTAACTTTTGCACCACGTAAAATGCTTTTTAAACGTCCTAAAGTCCCTAAGCTGCTGTTTATCTATTTGTATACATGTAGAAAATACTTGGGGCAAAGAAGTAGGTGTTTCTGACTGGAGGTGTTTAGTGGTTGACATTTCGCTTGTTTTTGATCTGTAATCTTTTTAATGCGAGACTTGGTGCTGTATTAATTTGAATGAAAACTGACTGTAGAAAAGTATTTAAAGGGTAAGTAGTGTTTAACATCACCAAGTTACATATGGGTTTACATACAGTCTATACAGTTTTTTGTTGCTTAAAGTAGAATGTTACAAAACGTGGACAATATTTTTCTTTTATTCTTTTTTATTTAACCTTTTGCCAAAGTTTAGTGCAGGATGAATAATTGCTATGGTTATATAGCCCAACTTCCCAAAAAGTGACTTCACGTTGTCCATGTAAAACAATTGACAAATTTATGTGAAGACTTCAAGTTTAAGCAACTGT
Source organism: Esox masquinongy (assembly GCA_016801175.1). Taxonomy (NCBI): domain Eukaryota; kingdom Metazoa; phylum Chordata; class Actinopteri; order Esociformes; family Esocidae; genus Esox; species Esox masquinongy. The sequence continues at coordinate 42,618 of JACXGI010001241.1, read as the reverse complement.
GGTTCCTGAGGGGCCCTGGGCCTTGCCTGATTTTATTTATTGTTATTTAATAAAACAACAACTAAAATGATAAAAGTCAATGTGAAAATAGGAGGAGGATTAAAGGTCCATAGAAGCAGCAGCTCTTTACAGGAAAAAGGAACGAATGTGACTTTGTACCCTACCTTGTTGTTGGCTTTTTTCCATTTTGTTTTGCCATGTTTGTTAATAAAATGCCATCCAGGGCCCTGAACACTGGCACTGTATCTGTCCCCGTGTCTCACTCCGTTACAATTTCTAGAAAAAATAATTTTGGAAAGGTTTAATTATTTAACGTAAGAATATGGAGTTGGTAGAAAAAAAACGCCATTGAATTCTCACTCGATATAACATTTTAAAGCAGCAGAAGGCAGCAAAATGTGTACCTTCCATTAGCAACTGCAAAAACAGCTTTATAATGCTGTGTTACCAATGCCTTCCATCGACATTGTATTTTCTAACAGCTGAATTGTTTTTCTCCACCATCTTGGCCCAGCAGCATGTCTCCCACCTCTCCCACACTGCGACGACATAGGGTCAGGCTCACCCTGGAGCGGACCCTTTCCAGCCCCAAGACCATCCATGGGCACAGCTCCAAGGCAATGTGCCTGGAGAACCAGATAGAGCCTTTGCCCAGCTTTGCCATTGCCAGTGCTAATGTGAAATACCCCGGGCTGCACGGGCACGGCCGGAGCCCATCCAGAGAGGTGAGCCTTGCATATATAATAAATATATCCTGTGCAGTACTCAAATTTGTTTGATTGCAGTATAGAGAGCTTTATACTGTAGGTGTTGCTCACATCCTTCACGTTTATTGGGACCATGCACAACAAAAATTCTACCCCATTTGAGGTATTTCGGTAATTCTTTGTTTCTGTAAATCCAGTCTTGGCCCTTAGGTGGGCTGTGAAATGTTGTGGACAATGGGTATACTATTTTCATTGTATTGACTAATTACTCTTAAAAGGGCATACACTGTTAAATGCCTTTGAACACTTCTGTTATAACAGAACACATAACTGCTCTGTTAACATATAACCTGAACACATCTGTTATAATGGCCTGGAATATTGTCTGTTCAAAGAGAATTTCATTTTCACATATATCCTTATTTGTCCTGTTTGTGCTATGGGATCTACTAAACCATTTTTTAAAAATTAAATGAAACATTAAATTGTGTGTATACTATATATACATATATACTATATGGCATCATAAACACCTACACTATATTATTAAGTGCAGGTGTTTTAGCCACACACATTGATCACAGGTGCCTAAAATCCAGCACATAGCCAAGAAATCTCCATAGACAAACATTGGCAGTACAATGGGTCCTACCGAAGAGCTATTATAGGTGAAAATGGGGGGCCATCATGGGCATTAACATGGCCCATGATTTTGGAATGGGATGTCCAACAAGCTCATATGGGTGTGGTATACTGTAGGTTGGTTGTCAGATTAGCATGCTGTTTATAACAACTAAAATGGGCAAATGTGGATTCATGTGAACCCCCCGCCCCACCCCCAAAAAAGTAGTGAAGAAACATTATCCAGAATTATATTCTGATATAATACGAGTTGGTTTTGGAGCTTTTCATAACTTGGAAACATATTACATTATAGTCAGTGGTAACTGATGACTGTAACAAAACAAAAACAGTTTAGGGGTTTAACCACAAGCAAAGACAGAGTGGCAACAATGCCATGTAAACGTCTGCTTGAATGTAGTATTTAGTTTCCTGACACAACAGGCAACCAGAAATTCTGTGTAGACTGGAAAATAGTTACATTTAGCAATTTATTTTCATTTTGCCTTTGTAGAGCAGTGATGGATACACATTTTTTTGTTTTTTATTCCGTATGAACATGGTTCATTTTTAACAAAGTAACCCTTACATTGTTTGAGCACAAAGTCTTACAATCCAGCTAATTCTCTTCCATTTGAAATCTTTACCAACTTGAAATAAACAATTTAGGGGTTAATCAGTGAAACTTTTATTCTCTCTCTATTCAATATCATTATTGTTATACATATTTTGACTTTTATTGTTTTTTTACAAATGTGCAAATACTTGCGTGATGGCTAGGCTCTCAATGGCCCAACTTGCATAATGGTAAAGGCCGCTATTTACCAATTAACGTTGACATGGGTGTGGTCTGGCACAAATGTATATAAATCAGACCCCTATAATCATAAGTTTATTAGGATGTAACATATGCAAGTATTTTCAGTTTGGTCATGCGGTGGTGCCATAAAGGCCACATGATGATATCTCTTGGTCTATGTGACTTGGTGTGATTACATTTGGCACACATGTCCAGGGTTATGAATGTAGCTAATTTATGCACTGTAGATCAATGTGGCTACTCGGGGCACCATTACAGTCAACATAATCTGTGTATAGAACCATCTATAGATAAATAGTTCATATTGGTCTTTAATTGCAATAGTACTGCGATAAGGGCAATGGTAGCTGAATGCTGAACTTCGCTTGTAGTTTTCATTTTTTTTCTGTTTTCTGCAGGGAAGCCTGTATGATGCAAGTGTGGCTGCCCAGCCAGGCCATCGCTCTAAGAGGGTATCCGAGATCCGCATTCGGAAAACAGTTCCCAAACCAGACAGCAACCTCACTCCCATGGGCCTGCCCAAACCAAAGAGGTGAGAAAAACTCAGTAACTAAACAATGGAATGATTGATATGCTGAGGCTTATTTTATCCCCCAATCCAAATAATAAATACTAAATAAAGTCCAGCAATTGAATGTATGTCTGAACAGGGCCATTGCGTCGAACTGTGAGCTTGATCTTGTTGTGTTTTACCTCTGTATTTTGTTAATTTGTTTGTATACAACCCGTCAGGCTGAAGAAGAAGGAGTTCAGTTTGGAGGAGATTTACACCAACAAGAATTACAAATCACCCACACCCAACAGGTCAGTTGTAATCATCATGCACCCTAAACACCATGTATATTAAATGCATTGTCAAGTTGTGAAGCCACTGTATTCTACACGACTTCTGTGTGACTAATTTAAATGGTTATAATTTAAACAGTTGCAGTTCCCCAAGGAATGTGACAGATCTTAAACAGTTGTATAAAAGAAAATTGTAAAATATTGTCAAATATAGTTGTGCAAAGTTAGTTGACATCTATCCGAGTGGACTCCTAGCTGTTATTACTGCCATGTTCCTTTTAAACTCAGTGAGGTGGAGACTAATGCAATTGTATTTTTTAACAGTGTTTCACAAAAGAAATGTGTGGTGTATGGTGTGTTGAAAAAAATATTAAATTCATGAAATTCTGAGGTAAAGACGAACAGTGAAGATCAATGGGGTGTGACTTTGTACTGGCACTATACACAAATGTCCACGTTACATTGAACAAAAATTTTAGGACCCATTTGTGTCCAGTATTGTGCTCAAAAAGCCAATTTCACCTTTTTGATATTTGTTAACATTTGGTTAGCATTTTCTTCCGTGTATGGTTTATCATGTTTGTCATTCAATTCTAGGAGCCTGGAAACCATCTTTGAGGAGCCTAAGGAGAAAAACGGATCGCTGGTCTGCATTGGCCAGCAGAAAAGAAAGCGCGTGCTTGACTTCCCAGATTTCACACTTCCACGCAAACGTAAATCCCGGGCCAACCTGATGCCCCTACGGGTGAAAGGCCCCAGGGGCCGTGGTAGGAGGGGAAGGCCTGATGATGCCGACCTGGACATCATGCTCATTGAGAGGCTGAGCGAGCTGGAGGATTTCTTTACTCGCCAAGGCCTGGAGGACTGAGAGGTCACACAGTTCCCCCTCATCCAATTCCACAGACTATGTCACCCTGTTGAGTGTGTAGTGGTCTACATTTAATCCAAGCCCGTCAGGTCAAAAGTGGTTTATTGTGTAAGGAGTCGGGTATCGAGTGACTTGCTACGCACATGCATTGCACACAGTTCCTCCTTCTCAGTTTTGGGAGATTTTGTTTTGTACATGGATTAGGATTATAAAACTGAATTGTTTTAATAATTATCATATGCACAGGTTTCTATAGGGTCCTTGAAATGCCCAGCCACTCAGATTAATCGTTGTATAAATGCTTGGTAAGTGAAACCTTATGTGTGCCTTTGTTGAAATGTTAAATCAATCTAGCAAATATCTTATTTTCGTTATAGATACTGAAAATAATGGTTCAATTAATGTTTTGTTTGTAGGAGCTATAATTTAAACTGTAACTGAGAATTTGGACACTCACACGAGATTTGTGTGTTTGTAGACACATGGACATACACTTTGCACACTTTGTCATGTCAGCATGTGTGTAGACTACAAAAGCACATGGGCGATAAGTTCTATAACTGTATCTGTGCGACTTTGCTCCCCTGACAAAGACCTCTCTGCTAGCCTTTGGAGGTTATTAACCACCAGTAGCACCAAGGGTGTTTCTTTACTCCTCATGTGTTGTTGGGGTGATGCTACATGTGGGGGTACATGTACACAGCCCTGAGAACCTGACTAGGATCTAGTCTGAGCCCTGAGTGATAAGGATCTTCCATAGTAAAACAATACGGGTCTGATCAGTGGGAATATTCTTGCAGTATTTGTTAACCATAGACTTTTTCTTTACATATGTTTCTATCTGATGTGCATCATAATGTAAATCATCGGATCTTCCAACATGATTTTATACAGATCTTGTGGCTCCATGATCTCCAATATTTTTCAGAACCCAGCTGCATTGTCGTAGAACTACTAGGACCTTTTTGGGCAAAAAGCCAAAGCCCAGTTAGTAGTGCTTTCGCTCCATTGATCCACTTGAAAGATACTTTTGTAGAACTTTGTCATCCTTGATTTGCGCAACGCTTATGGGGACATGTGAAATATGCAGTGTCTTTGTGGATCCTTTTCTGTCTGATGTTTTCTCAAGTAAGACTAAACTCTTCTGCATAGGGAGTCTGTTTATAGTGTCTGTATCCAGTGCTCTGCTAATGCTGTGTGGTCAATTTTCTGGCTGTAGTATATCCACAACCTTTTTTATAGATGCTGAACATTTCTGGGTTCTAGTTAAATAATGCCCAGAATCTTACTTAGTCTGGTGGTTACATGGACAGGAAATCTATTTTCAATTGGAGTAATGGTGTTTGAGGATTAGAAGTGAGCTGCTTCAAATGAGAGTGTGGTCTTTGTTTCTGAAGTTCTTTTCAGATTGTACTGCTGCTAAACCCCTTACCCCTTACTATGTATAGCTAAATTGTTATTATAGATGTTGTGGTAAAAACATTGTAGTGTTCACTTCGTAAGCATAATTAACATCATGGATTATTGTTAATTCATGACAACAATTATTTTTAAACTTATTATAAATGAAGATTTTCTCTGTGGTCAATCATTGCAAGCCGTATCCATCAGGTCTTGATGCTGAACCGCATTGAAACATTCAGCTCTGCATACTTTGACAATCCTCTGAATGAAATGTTTAGCACACAATTAAAGGTCAATGGTCTAATGGGGTTTACAATTAGTCTTCTGCCATTATCAAGGTTTTCCTTTGTGTGTTTTTCATTAATTTTCTCTTGTATGGTTGCTTTGTAAGAGAGCCCTGATGCGAATTGCAATCTTTGTTAATATACTTCTCAACTGCCCAGGACCTATTTCCCAGTAGCTTATTTGATATGGCACAAGTATACACTTACTAACCTCTCAAACATTAGACCCTGTGAAGTATTCTAGTACACCTTCTTTCCCTCCTTCTGACCTCTGCTCCTGAGGCCACTGACTGAAGTTTTTGATGAGTGATGTGGAAGAAAATATACACTGCTGTTTGAGGTCAAAAGTTTGAGGTCACTTACGAATGTCATTGTTTTCTATTAAAACATACATGAAATTAGTTTAAATAGGACATAAAGCAAAATGAACAGGGAAATGTAGTCAACTGCGAGGTTAGAAATAATGATTTTTAATTAAAATAATAGTGTCCTTCAAATTTTGCTTTCATCAAAGAATCCTCCATTTGCAGCAATTACAGCCTTGCAGACCTTTGGCATTCTAGTTGTCAGTTTGTTGAGGTGATCTGAAGAGATTTCACCCCATGTTTCCTGAAGCACCTCCTACAAATTGGATTGGTTTGATGGGCACTTCTTACATACCATACGTTCAAGCTGCTCCCACAACAGCTCAATAGGGTTGAGATCCAGTGCTGTGCTGGCCACTCTATTATAGACAGAATACCAGCTGACTGCTTCTTCCGCTAAATATTTCTTCCATAGTTTGGAGTTGTGCTTTGGGTCATTGTCCTGTTGTATGAGGAAATTGGCTCCAATCAAGCGCTGTCCACAGGGTATGGCATGGCGTTGCAAAATGGAGTGTTAGCCTTTCATCTTCAAGCTCCCTTTTACCCTGTACAAATCTCCCACTTAACCACCACCAAAGCACCCCCAGACCACCACATTGCCTCTACCATGCTTGACAGATAGCGTCAAGCACTCCTCCAGCATCTTTTCATTTGGTCTGCGTCTTACGGTTTTTCTCTGTGATCCGAACACCAAAGCTTTTTTCCAATCTTCCTCTGTCTAGTGTCTGTTCTTTTGCCCTTCTTAATCTTTTCTTTTTATTAGCCAGTCTGAGATATGGCTTTTTCTTTGCAATTCTGCCTAGAAGACAAACATCTCAGAGTTGCCTCTTCACTGTTGATGTTGAGACTGGTGTTTTGTGGGTACTGTTTAAAGACGCTGCCATTTGAGGACCTGTGAGGCTAAAACTAGACACTAATGTATTTGTCCTCTCGCTCAGTTGTGCACTGGGGCCTGAAGCTCCTCTTTCTATTCTGGTTTGAGCCAGTTTGTGCTGCTCTGTGAAGGGAAAGCGCATTAATAGACAGAAAAATGTTCTTTCGACAAACAAGGACATTTCTAACTGACCCCAAACTTTTGAATGGTAGGGTTATTTTTTACTCTAACAATGTTTTTGTTTACATTAGTGTGTTCTGGAATAAGAACTGGGATCTCCCATGTCTGAAAATATTACTGTTTTCTTAAAATCCCTCCTATTCCTTATTTAATCCTGTGCTAAGAGGGATCGGCAATTACTGCAGACATTTCTCACAGACCAACACTAAGGGTTAATATTGTAAATCATAATTTTAAGTGTAATATATTTTATGAATAAAATAATATTGAATTGGTTGAGACTGTTAGACTTTGGTTTGCTTTCTTTTGGCTGAAATGGTTGCTTTAGAGAAATCTTCCCCTTGTGCAGGGTCATTCAACTCTGGTCCTGGCGTGCTGAAGCACTTCTCGTTTTCATCCTCTGCTTTGAATAACATTTAATAATGTTATTGAATACCAGGTATAAAAAAAAAGAATTTTAGCCCAGGTCTAGAGTAAAATTGCATTAATGTATGACTAAGCAGTCTACTGACATGATAGCAATACATGCTTTGGTTTTGTTTACCTAGCCACTCTCAAAAATGTTTTTAGCTTATGTGGCACATCATACCAACAGTGCCTGAGGGTCCGGCGGAGGGTGGTGTAAATTCTCAGCACTATCTGGAGTGGATTGGTAGGATGTTGGACAGGGTTACTACTGTACACCCCAGAAACTCATTGACTCCGGTGCCTGCAAACTTCATTGTGGTTGATTACTGGATAATAACCTCTCCTCCAAACTCGAATGTTCCGGCAAATACCGTGGCAGTGGGGTGATAAGAAGCATAAAAACCTGGTGAGATACTGACCTGACTGACAGACCAGCTGTAAGGATTGGCATTACTTCCTCACTGCTCAGCTCCTCAGCTCCTGCTTTACACACTCAAGTGTGACTTTGGCTTTGCACAGCACCACCACCTACATCAAGGACCTACGGTTGGCATAACACATGGAAAGCAAACATGAAACAGCAAGAGGTGAAAGGGAGGTACTAGGTGTAGTCTTTTTTTTAACAGATGGGGCTTAAGGCAGTCATGAAAGATTCATTGACTCAGAGTCACGGATGGTTGGACGCAGGTAGTTTCAGAGTTTCGGAGCAACCCTGGAGAAAGCCCTTTTGCTACAGTTTTGGAACTTGGACCTGGGGATGGTGAGTTAGCCTGCTCTAGTTGAAAAGAGTGTGTAGGTTAGTAGGGAAGAAAAAGGCCTGAGAGATTTGGAGTGGCGAGGTGGTGCAGGGCTTTGAGTAGGAAGATCTTGTAATAAATGCTTTGGGAGAGAGGGAGTTAACGTCCTGCCAGGACTTAATGTGGTTGAGAGGTTGGGCTGCAGAATTTTGAACCCTATGAGGATGTCATGGAGTTGATGCCAGAAAGTAGTGTCAATAGTCAAAACGAAGGGAGATCAATGCATTTATGTTTTTAGCATTGGTACAGAAGAGGGAAGACCTGATTTTAGCCATGTTGCAGAGGTGAAAGAATGAGGATTTGACAGGCTGTTGTGTGGTGATGGAAGCAGAGGGTGGAGTCACAGATGACAAGGTTGCGTGCATGGGAGAAAGAGAGACAGGTGTCGTCAATTGTAAGAGAGAAGGACATGTTTGCCTTCTGGCAAAGCAGAACAAATTTCGATTTTCACCATGCTTGTACAGTTCGCGTGAAACAAGACAAAAATGTGCATGCTAACCTTACGTTTAGCCTTAGCCTACGCCTAACCAAAACGTAAACGTTTGTTGTCATGCATTTTCCTAAGACGTACTGCAGAAATATGCTGGCTTCATGACTTAAAGGCGCTTCATGGCCTTTGATGCAGTATATGCTCAATCCGTTAGGGGGCGACAATGACATTCAACTAAGGAAACACATCGTTTTGTGAAGATAAAGAAGTGTTCCTAGTTCTGATTGGTTGTTTATATGACCATGTGCCCGTGGGTTGTGCATACTCACAAGATGGCAGCGTCCTTACGAAAGTTGTACAGTAAGCAGATGCCACTGCCTGCAGGGATAATTGGCAGGTAATATTGTATTTGGCGGCAGAAAGTTAATGTATTTGCTAGAATTACTTTCCTTGTTCAATGTGTTGGTGGGAAAAGAGTAATGTAAAGTACAACTCTGTTACAACGCTGTACAGTATAGCTGCCCAAGTATTGTACTTGTTTAAAATGCATTAACGTCTAATCGCTAGCAACAGCTATTTGCCCCGTTGCGTTGCTATATATCTGTTTGATTACGTGTTCAGGCTGCATTGTTGTCGGTAGACGTCTGTGATAGAATAGTTATCGTTTCCATTGTTTAGGAAAGCTTTAAATTCAGTTTTTTTAACCATCACCCGAAACCAAACATGGATGTCAATGTTTGATACTACACGTTCCGTTCTATTTCCTGTCTGTAGAAACATCCTATTGCGGTTTTTGAGCATCAAGGCACTATTTGGTTATTTATTTTTCTCACAGGCTTGACCAGTCATTATTTTTTGTAAGACCTGGCTGGTCTCAGGGGAAAACATGTACGTAAATCTGTGACAGCCAAATTGTATGTCTCACATTACCTCCACCATTTAACAGCGTGCTGTCAAGTTGATCCCATTATTTAATGTAATAATCCTGATCTTGTTCTGAAAAAACATAGTGCAAAAACATAGTTCAAAAACGTAGTGGAAAATCTTAAACGTTCTCTCACTAACTAGCTCACCAGCTGCTTTTAAATTTAACATTAGTAGTTTTATTAATAACTCTCGGTTATCATGCCAACTTTTTCGGTCTTTCTGCAACCCTGATGCGCCCTTATGAACTCTTTTCAATAAATATTTGTTAACACTAAATGGTCTTTGTCAGCCCTAGTACAACATGGCTTGAAACGCTGATCAGCATTCAGGATCCAAAAAAAGTTTTATAATCATTGTGAAACACAGGTGTTAACGAAAACTAGACACAACACATAATCCATGTTGGATTGTTTTGGCAACCTGGTCTCATTGGAATACGTGTATCTATGGCACCCTATTTCATATGTTACGTTTGGTTACATTACAATGCGATACCATAATACGTTACAAATTGGCTAAAATGTAACACACCAATCAGCCATAACATTATGACCACTGACAGGTGAAGTGAATAACACTGATAATCTCGTTATCATGGCACCTGTCAGTGGGTGGGATATATTAGGCAGCAAGTGAACATTCTGTCCTCAAAGTTGATGTGTTAGAAGCAGGAAAAATGGACAAGAGTAAGGATCTGAGCAACTTTGACAAGGGCCAAATTGTGATGGCTAGACGACCGGGTCAGAGCATCTCCAAAACTGCAGCCCTTGTGGGGTGTTCCCGGTCTGCAGTGGTCAGTACCTATCAAAAGTGGTCCAAGGAAGGAAAAGCGGAGAACCGGCGACAGGGTCATTGGCGGCCAAGGCTCATTGATGCACATGGGGAGCGAAGGCTGTAGCTAGCGAAGTTTTTGTCTGTCCTGAACACATCCTGAGGCGTAATGTTTTATCAGTGACGGGAGGCGAACGGGGGACCTGTTGTTCTGTAGTCCGCGTCTCTAACCGCTACGCTATTTAACAAGGGGTAGTCAGTCAGTCAGGCCCTCACTCACTCAGTAAGAGACATTCGCTCTTCTAGGCCGGCTCCGCTCACGCGGTCCGGCAAAAAGTGCTGTCTAGCTACATTGTCATCTGGTATGTGAATTTCTCTTAACTGGATGATTCTCATTTAACCAGTTTTTAACTTGCTCTCAAATCTGTTAAAAAGCCATGATAAATCTGCAAAAATGAATTGTTCATTAGGTGCTAGATCGACCTTGTGCAGTTTAAAAATATTGCTTTTAATGTAGGACATAGCAGTGCTTTCCTTAGAGGCAGTGCATGCCTAAGCAGTGCAACCAGCCCGAAAATACCCTGCTCAGTTAAAATAATTGTAACTTTTAAGTTAGTGACCTTCCAACATGTCACTTATTGGCAGTGGGTGGTCTAATCTTTTGATCAACAAAATGGAGAAACCTGTACATTGCGTTAGGCAGAGCGCAAGTTGCATATCACGTGAAATTGCCTTGATGTCTAGTTTTTGGCCGGGTGACTTATTTAAATACATTTTAGATTTTCTCATGAATTTTGTAAATTTTTGTTGAAGGTACATATGTTATCAGATAAAGGAAACCTGGTGAACAAAAAGCCCTAATATTTTATATCATTGAATATAAGGAGTTAAATATATTTTCACAGCACTAAGTTTGTTGACCCAGACAATTATAATAACCTCTTGCTGTTAATCTCATTTTGATCATTTACATTACAGTGCAGTTTGAATGTATTATCATTTAATATTATCTTTTAATAGGGTATTGGAATAGTCATCAAATAAAAAACTAGGCATTTAATCTGTCTCTGTTTGCTCTGTGGCTCGTTCTTCCTCAGAGCCCAAGGATCCAGACCGTCTCAGCTGGGTCCATGGCGTTCATTATCCAGTGGTGAGTTTCACATGGTGACATCCCCACACAAGTCCTAGTCCTGAACCAGGCTTTTATAGTCATCATAATGGTGTCTGAGACTGTCCCACATTCATATGGGCTCTCTCATTTGGGTTCTTTCATTCTAGCCTGTAGAGAGCAGTAGCAGCTACATTATCAGTACAAACTTCCAATGTGAACTTTCACTGTCACATCGTTACTTTATAACTTAGGCCATTATCTAAATTCAGTAATTTATCCAATTATGTGCTATATTTACAGTAACAATGTCAACATTTAACTACAATAGGAATTATTGAATGAATGTTTTATCACACTTGTTATAGTAATCTGTTCCTAATATAAACCTCTGTATGTGAATGAGACAGGGCGACAGTGGTTCAATGCAGCCTCCCTAGGCCTGCAGGCTCGCATCAAGATCTTCCCCCTCCTCTTCGCCTCCGGTGGAGGCTACATGGGATACGACCAGTACTGTCGCTACAAGGACCGGGAGCTAACAAAGACTGGCATCGAGGTGTCTCCTCGCATTGCTAATGCAACCCAGGTAAGGAGCGCCTGCGTCAGTTTACTGTATCTTTGGACCTGGCCATGGTTCCAGGTTGGGTGTTGTGGAGACCATGATCACGTCTGCTTTGTCGTCATCACAAATTCAAATCACTGGTTAAACTTCAGTACTCGACTGGCTACCTGCCAACAAGGAAAATCCACCCCAGTATAATTGAGCCATGTGTGTTTTCAGTCCCTCCATGTAAGACAAACTACAAAACGTAAATCTTGATACCTCTGGATGCTGACACATGTACAGAGCTAAGACTCAAAAGCTGTCATGTGTATGATTGCTGATGTATGCTGGTGTGTCTGTGATCATCCATTTCTCCTTTTTTGATAATGCTTCTCTTACTTGTACTTTCTGCTTGTATGTTTTCTTCCTTGGTAGCCACAGAATGCCACAGAAAATGTTTATTGTTATTTTCCCAGCAATTGAGAAGTGGGTACTGCAGAGTTAAAAATATGCAGTTGTTGCTGAATTAATTGCTTTTATATGAAGACACTGTTTTGTTTCACCTGCATTTTAGCGTGTGTAGAAGAGGGTAAAAAACTATTTACTGAGATCACGACAATGACAATTTTAGAGTGCTGTTTTGGTTCAGTCTTTTGGAGTGCTGAACAAGGCAAAATATTTCCTCACCTTGTGTGTCCAATGCCCTTCAAGTAGTTTATCTATATAAGTTGGTTTGGAACAACCGGATTAAAAAACCTAATTCAAAAACAATTTTGAGGCTTTTTCTTTGGAATTATACTTTTTGGAGTAGTGATTATAAAGTGTGCACTGGTTGTACGTTGTCGTATCATAGGAATAGTCACAACAGGCTATAGGTTTTTATGTCAGGATTAATCACAACAGGCTCCACATAGCAGATTGTTTGCTAACAAATTAGAGTGCCAAATGTCACTGCAGGTTGTTGCAGTAAATCAACTAACATAACACGTGGTGGGGAGGTACACCTCTCTGTCCTATAAGACCCTGCAATCTGTGAACTCTACATGATACAGACAACTTATTTTGAATAGACTCCAAATAGTGTGCTTTAAAAAAATATTTTTTTGTTATGTTATGAAAAGAAATGTGTTGGGCCACCACGAGCTGCCAGAACAGCGTCAGTGTGCCTCTGGAACTCTACTGGTGGGATGGAACACCATTTTTCTGAAAGATATTCCTTCATTTGGTGTTTTAATGATGGTGGTGGAAAGTGTTGTCTAACATGTTGGTCCAAAATTTCACATAGGTGTTCAACTGAGTTGAGATCTGGTGACTGCAAAGGTTATAGCATATGACTCATCATTTTCATACTCATCAAGTGTCCTGTGGATCAGAAAAAAAAGACCCAATAATGAACCCTCCTTCAAAGTCACTTCAAAGTCCTTTCCTCTTGCCATCTTGATTCAAAGTTGAGGTAAACTGGGCCTGCTGAGCATTTTTATATGTGCCGCAGAGCATGATAGGATGTTAATTGCTTAATTATATTATGCAGTACTCCTGTATGGAGGCATCTGCATTTATATTCTTCCACTCATTTATTCAGGTCTTCAAACACATCCGTGTGATCAGTAAGTGTTCTTGCATAATGTCGAGTGTTGACAATGTTTAGCGCGTGTATCAAATTGTTACAATAAGACTGATTCATATGCATTTTTTTGCCAGACCACATCCACCTTATTGATTGTTGGTCTAAAGTGGTCTTTTTGTTTTAGTTGCTAATCTGAAAATGGTTGTGTTGAGGAATCTTTTTCTGTAGATGCAGCGTGTGGTGAAGAGGATATCCTTGATTTTCTCCCACTTTGTGGTAGTTAGCTAAATTATGTATGCAACATACTCTTGTTTTCACTTTTGGTTTCCCAGCTTACAAAAGCTGCAAAAAACTTTTGGAAATAAAAAAAAAATGATGATGATGAATAAATTACATTTATTTAGATTGTATGATTACCTTTGCTATTTGCTTGCCACCGCTATTGGTGTCACTAAGGGTGCCACCAATGGAAAAGCTGGAGGGTGCGACTTTTCCATTTCACAAAAGAAGCTTGTACGCATTTTAAAGATGTGGTTGTGTACGCACTTTAAGTAATTTGTGGTTAGTAAATGTTTTTAAACAAAATCATTCTAATATTTCTGGTATTTCCAATTGCTTTTTAGTGTGACCACTGGCCAATCAGTGTGTTTAAAAAAAAAAAAAAAAAATAGAAACATCTCTATGGTGACACATTCACCTAACTTTTCAAAATCGTACTAATGGTGTCTGAGATGTCAAGTGATTTACGCACAATCGCACATCATGCTCTAACAACTCCTGTAGGCTGCGTGGGTACAGAGAGCCTCAGTCTCTTTCCTGATTTCATCATGGGGACTTATCATGGTCTTTGCCTTGTGTTGCAGCCAGTGGAGAATCAGGGCTTTCATGGCCTTCAGAGAAGGTCAAAGGTGGATTCAAATGTGTATTTTTATTTAAATCATTATTATTTAAATTAAGTCCTTTTTAAATATTTAATCTTTTGAGTAAGTGTATTTGTATTTGGTCTTCTAATTCAATTTCTTTAGTTTGGGTTGAAAACAGAAGGGTTGATACCAAAGAGAAAATGGATATCTAATCAAAAAAGTAATTTGGTAGTGTCTAGGCAACTCAGCCAGCTATATTGGCTAGGGTAAGCCTTTAGGATCTGGAAACAAGGCATTTGCCAATAAACTGGTTAGGAGCAGCATTATCTCCTCTCTGTAAGCGGTCTCATCGTTGTCAGAGATGAGACCCAGGATGGTAGTTCGTCCGTGAATGTCTGTGTCATGCGTGAACAGAGAGTACAGGAGGGGACTGAGTACGCAGCCCTGTGGTGCTCCAGCGCTCAGGGTCAGTGTAGGAGGTGTAGGACAGTGCAGCATGAACAAAAATAAAAACAATAATAAGCAAAAAACTAGGTAGTAAAAGCGGAGCCATTATCAGTGTAACCTGTCTCTATGGCGCACCAGAAGTGAAGGTGTTTGTATAATGTAAGTAGTGTTTGTATAATGGCTCTCACATTCTGAGTCTGTAGGATACTGTTGTCTTGCTGCAAGTACTGGCCATAAGACAGCATGTAAGTGAAGTTAAGCGGGTCTACTCCTTCTCATCACTCACTGAGCACTCCTCTCCGGGCACAAAACTTTCATTGGCTCAACTTGTTTGATTAAAAGCATTTATTCACTGGCATAAGAGCTAGATTATACTGTATGTTGGGTGCATAAAGTAACTGAGTGATGCAGTGATTGAGTTTTTTTTTCCCCTGTGATTATTCAGCTCGATACAATGTCTTAATATTTTTTCCCACAGAAGGCCTATGTCCAATAACCTGTTTGCCACTGCTTGCAGTATTGTATTTGCAGGTGAATGTAAGTACTAGACATTAGGCAATGTGTTTCAAGTCAATTGATAGGGTCAGAGTCTAAATGGCTTTTATGACCCTGTTTCATACTTATCGTTTAGGTAATAGGCTCAATTTGATGACTATATTTTCATGAATATGCAAATACTTGCCATACTTCCCTACCTGTCTTACTCTACACACCAGTGGTAGGCATGCAAGACCCGTGCTCTGGAACCCCAACCTACTCAAAAGAATTTTACAAGAAAATTCTGTAAGCAGTTGGTGAGGTCTTCGAAACAAAACATACTTACAGGCACTGCTCAGATAGTATATCACCATAGAGTAAGCTTTTTCTCATATTCAATGTGTAGAATTCGCACTCAAACTTGTGAAAATCAAAGTTGGTGTATGTCACCCTTCCACTACAAAACAAATCACTGCCGAGGTTCAGGTGTGCAGCAGGTTTTTTGGTGAAGGGGTGCACTTCTGTCTAGGTTTTAATAGAGTAAAATGATTTGTTTGTAATTCAGGACTTTCCTACTGGCAAGAGTTTTCTAATGGATGTAGATCTATCAATAAAATGTTACTTATAATGCAGAATTTATACATAAAATACATTTCAAAGTGCTTAACAAAGACATTTTTTAAAATGTTTTTATTATTTTAGAATAGAAAGACTGAATAAATATAATTACATGTAAAATAAAACAATCCAATTGCAAAATAATACAAAATGAATTAAATAATTACCATAATCTAAAAGCAAGTGCATCTTAATCTCTTAAAAATGTCTGTGGTTTCTGCTTCACTCAGATTTTCAGGCACACTGTTCCAAGGGAGAGGACCATGGTGGCAAAAGGAGGTTTCACCAAATATTTTGGTTCTGACAAGGAACAACTAAGAGACCACTGTCAGAAGATCTGAGGCACCGACCAGGCACATATCTAAAAATAAAAACAACAAAACATACCAGACGTATTTGGCCATGGTGATTTAAAAATCACTAGGTCAATGTTATAATTCGTATTACCCAAAACCGGAGACTACCTTCAAGAAATGCTGCCCGTTGGTCACAAAACACAAGCTAGATGTAAAATGTTTCTAATGTTTATAAGACTTCCTCATTAAAGCACACTTGTTCTGATTTCTTTATTGAAAGACAGACTAATTCTGCTATCTGTTCTGAGATCATGTATTGGTAATGGCATGGCGTTGTGTGCAAAAGCAGTGCCCCTCAATGATTACTGCAACGCTTGGAAAGGATAAACAAAACCATTTTTCAGTCATTTTTGATTATTAGCTTCCACTGAAAATATAAGCGCGATCTAACCTTTTGAGGTAAAGTTTTTCAGTGAAAAAGCTAATTTCTAATGAAGAAATACATATTTTGGCAATTCTTACCATTGATATATATTTTTGTCCAATCAAGCAACCGGTCACTACTTGAAGGTCTGTCAAGCTTTCGTCGTTAAGGCTCAAAATGGTGTTTGCGCTATTGCAGTTATTTGTGCTAACGTGACCATACGACTTGTTACTACTACGTTAGCTAGATAGCTTGCTACCTCTAATATTAGCGTGTTACGATGGCACTCGTAAGCTTAACTTTAACTGGTGACTTTCTGCTGAAGTTGATAGGATGATATTGGCTGATTAATAGCTATATAAACAGGACTTACCCGGCAGTGCAAGAGCATGACTGGTCCACAAGACAGTGCTGGTGGCATTTTAGTTCATGGGGTTTCTCATTCTTTGATTGAGATGTATGCTTGTTTATCTGAATATTGTGAACATAGCCTTCCACTGCATATTGCAATCCCTTGATTGCGTATTGCAATGCCTCGATCTGGAGGATATCTTGGAGGTATTACTCCAAAAAGAATCATTCACACTGACCCGTAATATGCGACTTTTCCGCTCTATGCTTGGCTGTTTACCGTAGTTGTAGCTTACGAAGTTGCACAGCCTGACAGGCGTAGCAACAGTAACTAAGATGGGGGGGGGCTTTTGCGAAAGGTCAATTATGACTCGTACATACATTGTACATTTATATAAAACATCTGTCATAGGGCGCTACCAAAATTATTTTGTTGAAGAATAAAATGTTTTTGTGACGGTGCGAGTGAAATGTGTGTATAGAAATGAGGCTAAAGGGAACGAAAAACAAAAAACCAAGCGATAATGGTATTCTCTTGTTGGAGTCTTTTTAAAGACAAATTGTGCCTCATATACACACAACAGGAAACAATAATCCGTGCTGAACTGTGACTAACAAAACCAATATATACTGAACTAATGACTAAGTGACAACAGGTGTGTCCTCGGGGTGCGCTGCTGCCATCACACTCCGGCCGATGGTTAGTACACCAGCGAGGGGGAGCGCCGGATAGGAAGAAGAGCTGCGGAGCAGACGTCACAGTTTTTGAAAACCAAGTTACGCCAGTTGTATCATATTTGCTACATGAGTTTTTGAGACCTCTACATCGTCAAGCAATCATTTGTGAAAATATATATATATATATATATATATATATATATATATATATCAATATGGTCACCCATAACTTCCTGTTTCACTGAGGTATAAATATGAGGTGACAACACACAAATAAGACAAAGGTTGTTGACCTTTATGAATTAGTCACTGCCTGGAAAATAAAGTTGCTACACCGTTAAGGCAATAAAGTTGAAATCATGAAGTGCAGATGAACCTGCCTGTGAAAACGATGGAAGGGGGTTTTTCCTCACGCACAATGGGGAGGATGGTATAGGATGGGTGTCAAACCTGTTCCACGGAGGGCCAAGTATCTGCAGGTTTTCACTCTCACCTTGTACTTGATTAATTAGGTCACTAATTGGTTAGTTGCTACCCTCACCTGGTTGCTTAGGTCTGAACAGGGAACCAACTTATAGGAAAAACCTGCAGACACTCGGCCCTCCGTGGAACCGGTTTGACACCCCTGGTATAGGAAGTAGGAAAAAAAGTGATCACAGTTGGAGAAATGCAGAAGCTGGTTGAACTTTGGGATCACCAATTTTCCAAAACTCGATTAGACTCCACCTCCATGATCACCAGTTAGACTCCACCTCCATGATCACCAGTTAGACTCCACCTCCATGCCAACAAGCTATTTGAATGTCTGGCCAGAAGAAAGCCTCTATTCTCATGAAGACAGAGTAAATGTCAGCACCTTGAGTTTGTCATTGGAACCAGATACCTTGGTCAGATAAACAAAAATAGAGCTATATGGCTACAAACACCTCCCATGTCATCAAACATTATAGGAAAAGGTTGTTTTTTTGTGGGGAAAGGGCACAACTACTAAATGCAGGGGTGCTAAATACTGACATGTTTTTGAAGATAATGTATTTTATCAATTAAACATTCGATTGCTCATATTTTAAGTGCGCAATCAAGTTGATGGAAAAACAAAAAAATCATAGCCTTTAACAATGGTGCCAATAATCAAGGAGGGCATTGTCAATTGAGCATTTTGACAAGCTCTGTCAGCACCATACGTTTGTAAATATGAATTTGTGCAAGTGTATCTTCAGGTCAACATTTTAAGTTGGAATGTCATCCTAATGGCTCTTCAGCTTGCAAGAATATACTTTTTTTGTATGGGGTCGTTGGTTTGGTGGTCCATCTTTGACATTAACCGTGGTGTAGACAATTGGGACTCATTTTACATACGAAATGAAGGACAGTGTATTGGTTGCAAATAAGCATGGAAATAATCACTTCCTCAAGTCTTCTTCCATTTTATATCTGGATTAACCAAATAGGCCCCACAAAAGAAATGGAGTGTACCATAACCCTGATCATATTTCATTAAAAAGGTGTTATTTGCCATTTATTAAAAACTAGAATTCTCAGTAGCACTACAAAGCTCACTGACGTGTACATTTTAATGCTAAAGTTACATCTTGGGGTAATGCATAGGAATTGTGCATGGGTTTTGTAGTCAAGCAATGGCTATACTTGTTTTGGCAGCATGTGTCCTACAGAGTTGGATGGGCTGTTATCACTTGATCGTTGCAATATAAGCCATTCATTTTTAGGAATACACCTTTTTAGCTTATTTCATACTGAATGTCTCAACAGAACCCCAATAATAAACCTTTAATCAAATGGAAATAAGGACTCAATGTGATTAACTCACACTTTTATTTAGTCCTTTCATCATAGCTTTTATGAATTTGAGTGGTTAAAAATGAGTAAATATATTGAATAAATATGTACTGTAGTTTCTTATTTTATACTATTGTTAACCAGATTGCCCACATGCTTTTTAGAACTGTGCTTAAAATGTCTTTTTTTTAAACATTTTACTGCTACCAATGGCAAAATATTTATTCAGCCGTACTGAAATAAATTCTTGGCTATTTGAAGCTTGCCCTTTGGTGGCCTGGTCAACTTGCTCAATAGGGATTTGCAATGAATTTTAGTGTGGGGTGAGAGATTCTGGAACGTTCTGGAAAAGCAAGCTCATTGGCTGGTTTGGAGAATTGGCTTAGGGAATTTCCCTGACAGCGGTGGCAGTTCTTATCTCTATTCTAAACAAACATAAAACAGCCAACGTGGTGGACTTTTAGATGCACCTCATGTACTATCAGAAAGTGTTTAGCAAGGCCCTTTGGTCACTATCAAGGCCAGCATTGTCATCATGGCCTCTCAACTTCAAATACCGACACAAACTGAGTGTGTACACACACACACACACAAACAAACACATCATTACACAACATACTGGAACAAATACACAAAGACTGTTAGTCCTCACAGAGACCCACATAAACGTGGCCTGTTAACAATGGCCTTAGTTCTTCTCTGGATGAATCTGGGCTGAGAGAGGAATGGAATAGTAATGAGCTGCCTGGAGATGGGCCCTCTGACAAGCCAAAGACATGCAGCAATCTGAACCAGCTACAGGGAGATTAGGGACGGAAGCATTCAGTGTCTGTCTTGCTCGTTAGTCTCTACCCAAAGATGAACTATTAAATTGGCCTGTAAAGAAAGTGGAACCCGGTAGTGTTTTTGTGTAAGCTTTGTGTGTAGTATGACTAAAAGTGGATGGATGGAAGTAAATATAACTATTTAAAGTAATGCTTGTAGTCCCTGTTTTGCCCCATTGTAAATGTAATAAATGAGATTGTATGAACAGTAGTCAAGCATACTTGTCCCCATGATGAATTAGTGTTGCGTCTCTGTTACAGCATTCTTTCCCTCAACTTTCCTAGCAGTTACCTACTAATTTCCGCAGAATTGTTCTTATTATTGATGCGTTATCTAGTTGTTTTTTGCTGTTCTCTTTGTTTCTATGTTGTTTCCTGGTTGAATTTACATAGTTCATACCTACTTATTTCCGTCCTGCCAAATAAAGTGCTACCGACATTTTTAATGAAGTTCTTCCCACAGTATCATGCCAAGATGGGGTCTGCTTTTGTGTCTCAAATTTTATGAATGCGAGCCATGGGCTGGTGGTACCACTCCCAGCTCCCTGCTCATTATGCAGATCCCCATCGGAGATTTAATTCCCATTTTCAATAAATAACAGAATAAGTGAGGACTGGCCACTAAAAAAAAATTCTAAATGTATTTCAGGGAAAGAATTGCACTTGTATTTCAGGGAAAGAAGAAACCTTAGAACACGTGTACGACGTACCATCTGTTATCTCCAGTTTGGCTTGTCGCTGTGGGGAAGAACTTCACAAATGTCCCATTTGTCCTGAGGTCAAGTATGCTTGGCTAAACGATACAATACAGGGTAGTTTTAGACCATCAGGTTACTTTGCCATAGTTTTGACTGATGACGACAGCCAGCAGTCTCTTGAAAATGATGACATGTCCCCGCCCACCCTCTAGTCTCTTAAAGGGCTTGTGGCCAGTACGCAGCACTTTATGAGAGAGTAAAGGGAACTTACTTGCCCTCACCTTTAACTAGCACACTGTAAAAGTCTTAACTTCCTCTTTGTCATTTTGATTCACTTTTCAGACAAAAAACATCCAACAGAAGGTAATGTTCTGAGTTTTCTATTTTGTAATGAAATACCCAATACTTTTAAATAAGCTCTGTCTATTACATTAGCTGAATTGTAACCATGTTTAAATTATGTAATCAATTTAAACAAATAAGAGCATATTTATTGGGAAATTGTTAAAAGAAACAATAACAAAAACCTATGTACATTTGGGGGTAAATCTGTGTTATTTTGACAGTTATTATGTAGTGTATGTCTGTATGCTAACTTATTATGAGAAACTGGATACAAAGTGTACAGCATCAGTTTATGAGATGAAGGAAGCGGGGGACATCCCGTCTGCTCGTGTGTCAGGGCTTAAACCGCCACTCTTAATAAAGCTGTGGTTGGTTGCCAGACAGACCGGGAAGTGAATATGCTTACCCAAAAAATATGCTAATCAGACTAAATAAATGTTATTTGTATAACCAGAGTTCAAATTGGCATTGAGTTATTTATTTTTTACTGAGCCTTGGCCAAGTAGGCAGGATCCATAGCAAACCACAAGTCTAAATAAAAATACAGCATTAAGAGCTCTAATGATGCAGGTTTATAGATAGTTCAAAACAACAGGTTTAAAAACATCTAATTTCAGCTTCCTGCTAAATGATGAGGTACGGTGATGTGTAAAGAGTACTTGTTTCTTATAAATCTAAGAGCAGCATAACACAGTTTAGTTTCTGAAAGCATGGTCCTGCCACTTTCAAATTCAGAATATCCCCATAATCCAAGAAATGCAAGAAGAAAAGTGGCTGCAACAACATCTTTCTAGCTTGAAATGCTTTATTGAGCTGTTGAATATGGATCTGAAGACTATATCTGTAATTTGCTCCCACCATGTGGATGCTAGCTGAATCACATCGAAAACTGTTTATCTGGGGAGATAATAGCTTGGCTTTCTGAAGCAGATTGATGCCGGTGTGTCTTCTGTTGGCCAATACAAATTCTGTTTCAGGGTGCGCTGTTTTATCTTAAAATTAAGTTGTTTAATTTTTAAGATAAAAACACCGTTGTTTACAGCACTGTAGTGTGGTGATGGGTAAAAGATCAGTGTAGTTACATATCACAATATTCTCTAGATACTTTGACCTTCTGATAAAATGGGGAAATACATTTATAATATGGTTTTGAAAATATGGAAATAAATCGGATTAAGAATATACTAGTGCTAGTATTTGTCATTCAGTAACTTGTTTTTCATCTTTTTCATCATGATACTCTCACTACCAAGCTTTATTATAGCAGAGATGCTTATAGTGAGCAATGAACTAGTTACATAAAATTGCAATACATTGTAATATAGTCTAATTGCAATATTAGTAGGATTGTTAGGTCGCGCCAGAATATAAATGCTGTAGAGGGCTTGTTTTTTATGCATGACCTGAGTTTGAGGAAATAATTAACTACAGCGCAAGTCTTTTTTTAATAAAAGGCAAATACTAGGCTGTATTTGCAAAAGCATATACACTTTAAAATACTGTCCTAAACAGTATTGCATTTCTTATGGTTCGTAATCCTTTTCAATTGTACTTAAATAAAAATAAATAAATAAAGCAGTCAAACATCAGATGTCTTATGACGCTTAACGTTCTGAAATGATTCAGACTTTACCAAACAGTAGGGAGTGAATATGAAAGAATATGACCATCTCATCTCTATGAAGTAGTTTTCAGTCTAGGGACCAATGCAGAGTGAATTCATCTATCTTATACTATGATGTAGCTGTTAGTGCGCAACCTTCGCTGAGATGTGGGTGGTAGAGAATAAGGTAGGTTCCATCCAGGCTAGCAAAACAGGCAAAGAAAGGGGGGGAAACAAGGCGTGGAGTCCTCAGGAATGATGAAATGACACTGTAATAATCAGACACTAAACAACTCAGTTTAGTTGTACATATGTAGACAGGATCTGCCTGGAAGTTATGACAGGGTCCATGAATGCTTAAACTGATGGGATTATTCCTCTGTCATCAAGCTGCCCCTCCCCCCATGCTAACCAGTACTCTCCCACCATCTGCTGCAGCTCCTCTCAGATCAGCTGTGAAACAGTCACCCCACCTTCTGGCACCAAGCCTCTAGTACAAAATAACTTCCCTGGACCCCTGAGGGAGAGAGAGAGAGAGAGAGAGAGAGAGACAGAGAGAGAGAGAGAGAGAAAAGAGGAGGAGCGAGTGGATTACACCCTCCCCCACAACGTCACATCCTTCCTACCAGAGAAGGAGTTGGGCTTGAGAGTAAGAGCGAGTGAACAGACGTGCACACGGCGAGCCAGAGAAAGACAGCCCCACAGACCGAGAAGCGCCTGTAATCAGCCCACACCATCAGTGATCATGTGTCAGAGCCGGAGCCTGCAGCAGGCAGCAACGCGGAGCTCAGGGAAATGGTGAGATGCTGCAAGTCTTTGCATAGCCCTCCGTCCTGCTACAATCTCCACAGAGTTAGGGTTGATGTGCGCCGGCTCCGGCCGATCGGCTCCACAGGAGCTGCTGGGGAGCAGGGGGCAATCAGCGGCAACAACGCCTCAGGCCAGGGTGCCCAAGGGGCCCAGGCACTCAACCACAGGAACCGATTCAGGTACGCCGAGAATGAGAAAGGGATGAATGACCACAGCGTGCCTGTTGTGAAACGTGACAGAGATAGGACTAACACAGAGAGACAATGAAGGATAGCTAGCCCGTAGAGTTATTGTTTACAGTATGCAAGAGGGAGAGATGGATTAAAACAGGGTGAGAGGGATAAATCGAGCAAGCGCAGACAGGATTATTAATGCAATGTTCTGCTGTGAGATTTAAGCTGTAGCAGTTGTGCGGTTTGTGAGTTGTGTTGTGTGTGTACTTTGTGTGTTGAGCTCTGCCCGGGCTGCTACATGAGAAGGGGGGTGAACGTGAGCCGAGGAGGAGAATATTGAGTGGGCACAGTCGTTCTGCGATCTCTCTCTCTCTTGCTCTCTCTGTCCCTTTCTCGCTCTTTCTCTGTGTCCCAGGCAACACAAAGCCACCGTTTGGCCTCATTTCAGTGTGATGTCCTTAAACCCCAACCAAGCTGGCCCATCTGAGGGGCAACAATGCATCTGGGCCAGAGCCAGCCTCATCCATTCAAACTCAGACCTGAAAGAAATCCATGATAGAGTTTTAGAGAGCTGCGTGGAGGTTGACTGAGTCTGCTTGTATAGATAGAGATAGCCAGCAGAGATGCAGGGGAGAGAGAATGCTATGCAGCCAGTGATTGGCTAATATGTGCCTGCATTGAGGAAGAGAGGGGGTTGCTTGTGGAGCGTGCGTTTTGTGTGGTGGAGAGAGGAAGATACAGGATGCCAAACAGTTTAATAACAGGATAGAAGTGTATTCAGTACATGTTGACTTGATATTTTTTCAGAATATCCGGTTGGCTTAGGATGTTATGTTATGATAATTTAAGATGGCAGAAACCAAGGCATATGACCGGCTATGGCAAAATCATTTAAATATTTAAAATGTTCTGCTCTGGTAGACTTAACATTTCTTTATATATTTTTTCATTTGTTTAAATATCCTTTCATGAATACGTTACAAATGTTGACTTCTTTGTACAGGCTTTATTCGCATTCGTTAGCTCTAATCTTATTGTGGGCTTTTGTGCAACTGGCCAGGCTTTATAGTAGTTGTTCCAAACACTGCTGTCCAGTCTACAGCTTAGAGAGGATGAGTGGCCCAGTGTCACTCTGCAGTCCAAACTAGGCCAGCCAGCGGTGACCGGGAGCAGATGCTAGAGCCAGTACACAACCTTACTACACACAGCGTCATAAGACCCACATCAGCGGCGTGCCTCAGGGGAAGTGATTTCATACCAAGCCATCCATGTAGCAAAAGTAATCAGATGGGATTTTACTCGATGGCTCAGGAATTTGAGATTTACCGAATCTGGGGTTTCTTATGTCTTCAGTTTGTGTCTTTAGCTTTGTCTTGGTCTTTGTCTTGGCTTGTGTCTCTTTCTCGGTCTGTCTCCCCGTCTCTGGCCTGCGCCTTCCCCGTCTCTGGCCTGCGCCTTCCCCGTCTCTGGCCTGCGCCTTCCCCGTCTCTGGCCTGCGCCTTCCCCGTCTCTGGCCTGCGCCTTCCCCGTCTCTGGCCTGCGCCTTCCCCGTCTCAGGCCTGCGCCTTCCCCGTCTCTGGCCTGCGCCTTCCCCGTCTCTGACCTGCGCCTTCCCCGTCTCTGACCTGCGCCTCTGCCTGTGTTTGGACTCACTGAACCCCAGAGTGATCTGCTTGTTAAAGCCATCCTCAGATGAAACAATCTGGGCAGTGTTGTGTCTGTGAATGGCTGTGCTGTGGACCATCAGTCAGCAGTGGCTGCAGTTTCACAAAGGCGGAATCAACACCGGCCTGCAAAGCACCCTTCAGCTGATTTGATTCAACGCTGAGGCAAAATGGCTCTATAATGTCACAGCAGAAAGACTCTGGCACGGACCTATGTCATTTATTGGTGGGTGTGTGTGTGTGTGGGTGTGTGTGTGTGTGTGGTATGTTCTGTCGTGTATGCATGTTGTTTTTGTCATTTGATGGTGTGTGTCTGTATATGTGTATGTGTGACAGATTGTTGAGGTCAACTGTTCTAGTCGTACTCCTTTGTTGTCATTGGGTTTATCCTACAGGTCACCTAGTGGGCAGCGGCTGTGTACAAGCCAATGGCAGATGTTGCTGACTGACATAATGTCTGTTAGGGTGTCTGTGTCTAAACCATCCGTGGCTTGGCCTCACAGGTGTCTTATCTTGATTAGAGTGGACAGCTTCTGTTTAGGTCTATAGATAACCCCACAGAGGCTATACAGCTATCCTGTATTATAACACCCTCTCTTTTCAAGCCAGTTAGTGCTAGCTCATCACTTTCAGGGCCAAATATGACCCACATCCCATGACACTAAAAGGCTAATGTGGACTTAGCAGAACTAAGGCTTCAGCTCCTCCGTGTGCCTCAGTTAAACATTTGTAGTGCCTTTCATATACTGACAAACCCCCCACACACTGTCATTTATCTTAGGGTCTAAAATTTACAAAAGTAAACTTTCAACAGTGAATATAGTAGCTAGTTACCAACGGGGTACTGTTAAAAGTAAACAACTTTTAATTCCAAACAAATCCATAGAATATTGTAATGTCCAATACTTTCATATGCTTTTTTACACAATAGAGAGAGACTGATGTTAATTTATTGGCCTTTCATGATTCCAGTGTTTTTATAAACTACACCATGTCCTGGTCAGTAACAATTCTGTCTGAGGCAGGAGTTTTACACAATGCATGCTTTAAGTGTTCTGTGTTGAAGTAACATTGTCCTTCCCTGTGTAGTCCTCTGCTGCCTAGGTGCTTCTACTATACAGTCTGGGCAATACTACATAGCCACTGATGCCCAGTTTAATAGATGGCTTTACAGTGCAGCTAGGCTTAGTCATGTGTAAATGATAAATGGTTTCAAAAAAACATTTCCCGTGTGTTTTACCTTTGTCATCAAAATCGTGCTCTGCGTTCATAGGCTAAGGAAATGTGAAAATATGTACACAACTGTTCAAATGTTTGGAGTCAGTTAGAAATTCCTTTGTTTTTGAAAAAAAGTATTTTTTGTCCATTAAAATAACATCAAATTGATCAGAAATACAGTGTAAACATTGTTAGTGTTATAAATAACTATTGTAGCTGGAAACAGCAGATTTTTAATGGAATATATATGTAGGCATACATAGGCCCATTATCAGCAACCATCAGTCCTGTGTTCCAATGACACATTGTGTTTTCTAATCCAAGTTTATAATTTCAAAAGGCTAATTGATTATTAGAAAATCCCTTTGAAATTGTTAGCACAGCTAAAAACTGTTGTGCTGATTAAAGAAGCAATAAAACTGGCCTTTAGACTAGTTGAAGATCTGGAGCATCAGCCATTGTGGGTTCGATTACAGGCTCAGAATGGCCAGAAACAAAGAACTTTTTCTGAAACTCATCAGTCTATTTTTGTTCTGAGAAATGAAGGCTATTCAGTGTAAGAAATTGCCAAGAAACTGAACATCTCGTACAACGCTGTGCACTACTGCCTTAACAGAACAGCACACACTGTCTTTAACCAGAATAGAAAGAGGGGTGGGAGGTCTCATTGCACAACTGAGCAAGAGGACAAATACATTAGTGTCTAGTTTGGGGAACAGATACTTCACAGGTCCTCAACTGGCAGCTTCATTAAATAGTCCCCGCAAAACACCAGTCTCAATGTCAACAGTGAAGAGGTGACCCCCGGGATGCTGGCCTTCTAATCAGAGTTGCAAAGAAAAAGCCATACCTCAGACTGGCTAATAAAAAGAAAAGATTAAGATAGGCCAAAGAACACAGACACTGGACAGAGGAAGATTGGAAAAAAGTGTGTTATGGACAGATGAATCTGAGTTTGAGGTGTTCAGATCACAAAGGAGAACATTTGTGAGACCGAATCAAAAGATGCTGGAGGAGTGCTTGACTCCATCTGTCAAGCATTGTGGAGGCAATGTGTTGGTCTGGGGGTGCTTTGGTGGTGGTAAAGTGGGAGATTTCTACAGGGTAAAATGGAACTTGAAGAAGGAAAGCTATCAGTCCATTTTGCAACGCCATGCCATACCCTGTGGACGCCGCTTGATTGGAGCCAATTTCCTCATACAACAGGACAATGACCCAAAGCACAGCTCCAAGCAATGGAAGAAGTTTTTAGGGAAGAAGCAGTCAGCTGGTATTCAGTCTATAATGGAGTGGCCAGCACAGTCACTGGATCTCAACCCAGCAGTTTGACCGTATGGTACGGAAGAAGTGCCCATCAAGCCAATCCAACTTGTGGGAGGTGCTTCAGGAAGCATGGGGTAAAATCTCTTCAGAACACCTCAACAAACTGACAGCTAGAATGCCAAAGGTCTGCAAGGCTGTAATTGCTGCAATTGGAGGATTCTTTGACAAAAGCAAAGTTTGAAGGACACTATTTAAATTAAAAATCATTATTTCTAACCTAACCAATTATTATTTCCTATTATTTTTGCTATTTTTCCTGTTCAAACTCATTTCATGTATGTTTTCATAGAAAACAAGAAAGTGACCCCAAACTTTAAAATGGTAGTGTTTTTTTTATTATTTTTTATTTTTATTTTTTACTTCTGATACATGATTGGAAATAGAATTTGACTTTAGTTTTTACTTGGCATTTTGAGAGTTATAAATTAGGATTTTTTTTAAAGCATACACTGTATAAAAATTTTCTTTTTTTGTTTTTTAAGTCTTAGTCCAAAACTACGTTTAGTGTATAATGGGATGCCCTCTTTAAATCTTTCTAAGTAGTAAAAAAAATTCAGAAATCAATTATTTTTGTTTTAATGTGACTAATTTAATGATTTGTGTTTGCAAATGTAGTCATTGCTCTGTTGGGTTGCTGTGAATCGGAGTGAAGAGTTTGCGATTGAAAACCTGAACACACTGGGAGTAATAATACCATGGAAGTGGTATTTTATTAATGTATACTACTAACCTAAACAGAAGGTGAAGCAGGTCAGTGTAATAAGAATACATCTGAAGACTTTTGCTTAGTGAAATATAATTTCCTACATTAACTATATGAACAATTGTAAATCTATGAATCCTTATTATGCACTTTGATTTAAACTCAACTAGGATATGCTTTCAATGGTCCTGTCCAACAACTGACACCAATATATTGTGCAAGTACCGATTCGGACTCAAACCCTGCTCCCATGACTGTCACTCCAAAACCCTGATACTTAACGATCTTCAGTATGTGGGCCATGTTACAGTTTCCACCAAGCTCGATAACCCTATTGGCTCGATACGTGTATGTTCCTGCCCCGCTGTTCCTTACATTTCCAATCTCTTGTTGAGTTTGCTACCTTTACCAAAGAAGTTTAGTAGCAGTAGCAGTGGTAAGGGGTATATTTTGTTATACGGGAAAATAAATGTTTTTGGCCAAAGTGTGGTTTAGATTAAATATAGTTGCTGTGGAGATCGGCAGTTGAGGACACTGAGAAGTTAGTGGTGTCTGAATCTGTTAGCGTTCAGAATCTGCCAATGTAGCCGGAATCTGACAGGTATGCACTGTTTGAACAGATAAAGTAAGAGGGCAGTGTGAGCGTGTGAGCGTGTGTGTGTGTGTGTGTGTGTGTGTTTGTGTGTGTGTTTGTGTGTGTGTTTGTGTGTGTGTGTGTGTGTGTGAGCAATTTGTGCACCGTTGTGCTGTCATTTTGTTTCTCCCCATTATGCCGATGTTCACCCAGGTCTTTGTGTTGGCCCTTTGTGTTTTGTCCCACGCATGGACAACAACAATGTGCATTGATGAGTCTGTTCAGTTGTCTCAGTGTTTGTGCAGATTGTATTGTTGTGTGTGTACTGCGTACGTACATGGCCATACCTGTGCCAACCCAGGATTTTGTATGGTTGCATAGGTTGCAGTTCCCTCAGTTGGCCTTGCGGCGACGTCTTGGCCAGTTGAGCTGCATGTCCCGGCCCGCCTTGAGGCTGCGCTCATGGCCGCTCAGCTTCCTTTACTACTTCCTGACCTTCGGTGCACTCAAGCCCCTGGCCAAGGTTGGCTGGAGACCAACAAGCAGGGTAAGTACCTGCTTACAGCCACTACAGCATGTCTCTCGCCGTTTGTGTACCTGTGTGGGTGAGTTTGTGTGTAAATGTGAATGTAAATCTCAGCAACCAGAGGTACCAACTGTTATTACCCGAGTGTAGTGGGAGATTTCCTCCATTTAAAGGTAAAGCACAACTTGAACACTTGCAGAAGCTCGATTTAAACCCCATCCATTATCTCAACGACCCCCCCCCCCGTGGTCATTCTGGTCTCTACCTAACATGGTTTATTTGCCTTGCGTCATGGCCCCAGGTTCTCTCAACTAAAGGTGCTCAGTTTGAGAGGCACTGATGTGTGCTGTGCATCCCCCTCCACCTCCACAGATGGCTGGACCCATATGGACCTACAGATCTGCTGTCCCACATACCATACAATCTATCAAAGGCCCATTGTGTGGGCTCCACAATAACAGAGAAACGCTTTGTTTTGTCATCCTGCTCTGCTTACTCATGTTGTCAAGGTCAAGGGATGACTGAGTGCATTTAGCTTATTTAATAGACGCTGTTCCTTGCTTACTGTCCACCAATAAGCATTTCATGTTATTGAAATGCTGATCTATTCCACCTCCCTTGGACCATTATTTAAAGGGAATACCCAATTGTGTATATGGAGCTTGTCTGCCCCCCATCCTCTGCTGATCCCATTTTCTGCAATTTGGATGAGATCAGTGATTTATCTCTAGAGCCACAGGAGTTATCTGCCTGTTAGTTCTGTGGGTGGATCCAGACTCAGCAGGCAGCACTGATGGCTTGAATTCTGGATAGTGTGCAACATTGCAGATATTTTCAGATGTATACATTCTATACAATGGACATTTGAATTTGGCTCAATCATGACCATCTAATAATTCAGGCAGTATAATCTATGGTTCTATTTCTATCCTCATGATTCCAAATGTTGCAACTCAAATAAAATAAACCAATGCATTTTCCCAGTGTTTGTTTTTCTGTTTACACTCTGGATCTCCAGGCTTTTCTTCACCCTTTTCCTTATTTCTATCTAAATATTAAAGTATTTTATTCTATTTTAATTTAAATTTGCTGATCTGTGTTTATCCTGATTAACATAAGGCCCAAAAATGTATATTTTAATACATTGTGCAGGCAGGCATACCCAAGACGAAAAAGCAGTATACTTTTACACCAATTATGTTGTACTATACACTAAATAGTATTAAAATATTAAGTGTACTTCAGTGTGTTGAATACTTTATTGTTGTATATTGTAGTATTGCTAATAGTACAGCATTGGAAATAGCATTTTAGTACACTTGAAATACTCAACTCCAAATTGTTCTTAGCAGGAGGGATTAGTTATTTCAGTGGTTCCCTACTGAGCAAAGTATTTGTTCTTTTTTAACATTAAAGCTTTGCAGCTTTTTCATCTTAATCCCAGCTTGTTACTTAGCAGCTACATTTCACTGTCAGAATAAATCAGTCGTTACTCAAGAAATATGTATTTTAATTTTGTTTTAGTTGTGTTTTTTTTGAAAAACAAAAAGTGAAATTAAAGAAAAGATAGCTAGTGCTACACTAAATAAAATTCCTTCAATTCTTTCAATGGTCCTTCAGTAAGCAACTGTAGTAACACTATATATTGTAAGACACAATGGGGGGAAGGTTTTCTGGGAGGTGAATGGTCCATATGCATTTGGTTGAAAGTGTCTAGAAAACAAGATTTCCTTACTCCGGTCAGCTGGTCCAGAAGCTGACTAATCCACTTAGCTAGGCAGAAGCCATTCATTATGCCGGGCCAGGCAATTCCTGCTAGAAGCAGCAACAGCAAATCAAGTGGCAAATCATCTGGAGTTCCCTAGGGATAGAGAAGTCTAAACAGACCTGACTGCTTCCAGGTGCTAGGTGAGGTCAGGTCATCGGATCGCTTTGTCACCCATCACTTCATTGCGTACCAAAATTCTCTTCACATCTTGTCTTGGAGTGAGTCACCACTACAATCGAGACAAGTCAAGTGACAGACAGATCCTCAACCGATCACAAAAATAGTATGGAATTTGTTGCTCTGTAGTTTTCATGTGTTTTGTTGAGTTTTCAGTGCTGCTGCTAATACACAGACTACTGTTAAGATGTGGTCATTTGTTTGTGAGTGAAGTTTGCTTGCCTGTAAATTTGTGAGTTCATGACTTTACAGCTGTCTACAATTTTAATTTCCAAATGTACAGGGTTCTGCTAGTTCTACCAGTTTTAGTTTTGGCTTATACAATGCACCTGTAAATAAAAAACCCCACACAATTTAAGGTGTGTAGAAAACTCAATCTATTTAGGCACCTTAAAATACTGTCAACCACTTGTCAGCTACCATTCCTGCGTATGGCCTTGATGCAATTGACTGTGTTATGAGGGTGACTATTTTATTATTTTCAGAGTCATATCAACTTGCCTTAATTTATCTTTTCTGCTAGGTTTCTAGGTTCTAGCACTACTGCATCAGTTTGTGCGATCTTGCCAGGGACATTTGTCATTTGATGTTACAATGAGTAAAGGGGTTAGCCAGGCCACAAAAATAGATCAGGCTAGAGGAGATGCCAGGACGCAGCTGATGTGAAACCAAGGCACCTGGCTATACTTGAATCCAACCCAACCTCATATTCCTCATTACCCTAGGTTGCTCTGTACAAGTCCATCCCCACGCGGCTGCTGTCTCGGGCATGGGGTCGACTGAACCAAGTGGAGCTGCCGACCTGGCTGAGAAAACCAGTGTACAGTCTGTACATATGGACGTTTGGTGTCAACATGCAGGAGGCGGCTGTGGAAGACTTAATTCATTACAGGAATCTGGGAGAGTTCTTTAGACGAAAACTCAAACCGGCTGTTCGGCCTGTTTGTGACTCACACTGTGTGGTGAGTGTGTGCATGTGCCTGCATGCTTGTTCACAAGTACGTGTGAACTCTATGTACAATTTGTATGTGTGAACAGTCTATGTGAATTTGAACTAGTCTTCCGGTTCTGTGTTTGATCAGAGATCTCTCAAATCAGGCTGTCATATACATAGCAATCCCTAGCTAAGGATATGTGTTTCAGATCAGCCCAGCAGATGGGAAGATCTTGCACTTTGGGCGTGTGCGGAACTGTGAGGTGGAGCAAGTCAAAGGGGTCACCTACTCTCTGGAGACCTTTCTTGGACCTCACACCTGGGCTGAGGCCATCAACAGTACTGTCAAACCATCAAGTGAGTACCTCTACTCTTTCCCCCTCCTGGTCTCATGAGGTCTAATGCCCAATTACAATTCGACGTTCAAAGGGGAATGGAATTTAGGTTATATAAAAAAAAATCTGTTTCCAATGTTCTGTTTCCATACAGAAATTGTTACTTTGAAAGAAATATACATATATTATTTTTATAATTTTTATTTGAGTTGATGTTAATTTGTGATTGGGCCCGGCCATAACATAAAGCTGCTATGTCATTGACTGGACAAGAGAATGTGGAAAGTTGATTAATGATTGCTTGCTGAGAAGTGACAGCATTCACACCCCAATAGAAATATGTTTTATATAATTCCAACCATTGATGTCCATTGTAAAAGCAAGCTGAGCCTTGTTAATCCTCAAAGAAAACAATTGTCTGTAGACCTATAGCAGTTGTCCTAAAGAAGCTACCCTGGATAGCAGAGTTGCCTACTGGGCCAATAAACGAAAGGTCGCTGGTTCTAATTCACAAGCCGTCAACGTGAAGAAAAAAAGCCCAAACTGAAATGAAAGTTAAAAAAAATAAAAACATAACCTGAAGCCTAGGCCTATAGCTAATGTTTTTGTCTGTGGATGGGGTCTCAAAACCATGCATAGCCTACTACCAAAACAAGGAGCTAGTGACATTATTATTTACCAACAAAACATTTTGAACAAAGTAACTTAAAGCCTATAGCTATGAGTTCTCTGGTGCACCTGAATGGATGCCACATAGATTTGAATTGGACTTACCACTCTTTCAGCAAAATGTTTTCCTGTCTCTGTCGAATAAAGCATGCAAATTTTATCAGTAATCTAATTGGCATCTGGACAGTTGTCTGTTTTAATTTATCTTATCTCGTAGAGCGTGGACGTTAAGGGACCAGGGAGAAGGCTGTGAAGTGCGCATTGCACCTGCCATCCCAATAGATGTTTTTTTTTGTCATGTTTAATTTTTTGCACAGTAAATGTGCAGCAGCTGCCGACTGTTTTTGAAAAACACCTTGCAAAATATCAGAATTATAACTGTGTAGGATAATCGAGAGACGTACACCAGAGGTGTCAAACTGGTTCCAGGGAGGACGGAGTGTCTGCAGGTTTTCGCTCTAACCTTCTACTTGATTAATTAATTAGGTCAGTAATTGGTTAGTTTCTACCCTCACCTGGTTGCTTAGGTCTGAACTGGGAACCAATTTATAGGTAAAAAAACCAAAAACCTGCAGACACTCGGCCGTGGAACGTTTTTCCAACTACAAAAGTAATTCCAAGTTTGCAAATCTTTTTTACAAGTGTGCAACATTTTATACAAATAAAAAATGTATGTTGCTGTTTTACCTTCATAGGTTTGGATCTCAAGTAAAAGTGCAATTTGTGGCAAAAACATTTAGTCTGTGTTTCCGAGCGAATCAGCGCATCGTCATAGTTGATCAATTTATTAAGGATCGGTTTTGGTGCGGAAAGGCGGGAGGCCAGTACCCGCTTATCCGGCTTAATTAACACAGATCCCTTACATCATTTCTCAGTTTTTGCCCGACTTAAACAGAGTAGGCATACCTTTTATATTACATTGCAAATGCCCTTTACAAATCAACAGTTGAGTCATATTTGCGTTTATAATATCTGACGATTTTATTTTGGATTGCTAATGACTTAGTGTATGAGGATTAATGATTCCTAATCTGATCAATAACAATTCCAATGACTTGCATAACGTCTATTAGGGGCCTACCGACTGCTTGTGTATTTCATGATTATTGATGTAAATTATTTACACCAAAGGTGCCAGCCTAATCTTGTGTATATAAGCTTGAACTCTGAAAGCATTATAATAAGCACTGTGAGGAAACAGCATTAAAGTGCTGCTTGAATGAAATGCTAATGAGCCTGCTAGCTGCTTCTGTTCTATCAAATAATAGACTTAATTGTAATAAAATATATTCACAGAAAAACTAGCTAATGTACACATTTAACAAATCAGCCCCGGATGGTTCGCTTGCTATCAAATCGTTCCTGCGCGTCACCGCGACCACGGTGTAGCTGATAGCCACTCTGGTTGGACTCGTTTCGCTGCTCGCACACACGAGCTGATCAATGACAAGATGCATTTAAAGCTGTGTTTATTATGAAGCAATTTAAAATGTATTTCTGACTTGTCACTAAAACGGTCATATGGAAACTATCGTTTCGGAAAAGGAACGTTAATTCTTTCAGTGAGATATGGAACGCGTGACTACTATAATTAGTGTAACAGTGCACAGCTTTCAATAAGAAATAATCTTGTAACATTGTGGCGGATCAAATACGGTTTTTGTGTGGACGAATTGGTCTTTACACAGTTTGAACGAGTCAGGCGTCCCAGTAATGGTGCGTGGTGTAGACAGACCTTGCTTTCAATCTAATTCCGCGAGCTGCTGCAGATCATTGCACTGCACTCCAGAGAAGAGACACGACGCCTGCTAACATGAATGTCATTCAGCTAAATATGCAGGTTTAAAAAAACATGTTTACTTCTGTGGATTGATTTTCAAGAAGGTATCATTGTTTATGGTTAGACAATTTTCATTTGCGCTGTGATTCTTTGTTTACGTATACCCTTTTGTTAAACCAGCACCCGTGTGTCGCAGTTGATGTAGGCGGTGATTTGATGATTATTAACAGGTATCGCGTTTATTAAATGCAATGCTGTATACGCTAATTCAGGAATTAGCATCTTGGTAAATCGGAAAAATGTCTATGCTGTTGTCCTGCAAACGAGCTCCCTTCCAGTCTTATCTCCAGTGTTTTTTCAGCTTCTAAACAATGACTTTTCTAAGCAATGCAGAAAAGAACTAGACTACAACTTTGGTCACTTGTTTTGATATCATTTTAATGTTAGTGTATTCAAGGACAGATGGACCCTTGCTCTTGCTAGCCGAAAACCGCTTAGGCAAAATTGAGTGCAATGTTTGCAAGATGGTGTGATTATTTGCTATAGGTATAATGATAATGGGGGACGCACTGGAAAGGAGTTTACAACCCTTCTAAAAACAGATTTGTAAGGTTGGATGTGTAAATATAACTGATGTTCTAGAACTAATTGGGCCAACTTGCCCCCAATAATTTTCTTATCAGAATTAGATCTAATCCTTAGTGTATTGGACAGAACCTAAGCCTAATTTCAGATTGGTTCGTATGACGTGTCTTAAACATTCTGCCTCCTGACCATAACAATGTGTGCATGTGTGTTTTCCCAGATAAAGATGACCCCAGCTCATTTCAGGACCTGCTGGTGACTAAAGAGGGCAATGAGCTGTTCCACTGTGTAGTGTACCTGGCTCCGGGAGATTACCACTGCTTCCACTCCCCCACAGACTGGAGGGTGGCCCACAGGCGACATTTTCCTGGTCTGTATCCTTAGTCATGTCTTGCGCATACAGTTACTCAAGGTCCCTGAATACTGTGAGGTGACAGCGTTGAACAAGTTTTTGTAAAGTGACATTCAAAGATGAGCTATATCGTATGCTAATATACTGGAAAACACGTTTTGTACAGAACATGTCGGATGAGGGAGTTTGGTAGTCCTGTCGTTTTGTTTGTCTACTCTGTTTGAAATGGAGACACTACATACTACAATGATTTTTGTACCGATGCATAAACATAAAACATAGACGATTGCAGACCATGCATTCAGACAAATGACAGTATGAAGGAATGGTCTAAGATCCCTCCCAATATTTAAGATATTGCCTTGTCAACATCGAAAAGAATCACTGTCTGCTGTCTTCCCCTGTAAACCAGAGATGCAATCAGAGGTTGCTAGCTCCTTTGAGGGTGCATCTTTATCAAAGTTGTGAATACTTTTTACCCCCACTCTAAACCTCAGATTAATTCTAAGACACAGAGTTCTGAAATGATATTTTATATTCACTCAGTGGCCAATTTCTAAGGTACACCACCCTGTTATGAAAATGGATCACTCCTACAGTAAGTCATGGCATTGAGGCATTCAATTACTGTTGGATTTAACGTTAGAGTGGGTTAAATGTCTGGATTTGGTGGTTCATTGACTCATTCTGCCTGGTGTTAACAATACAGGATGGTGTAATGGTGTGGGGAATACTTTCCTGGCGCATGATTTCTTTTGATACCAATTGAGCAACATTTGATCACCACAGAATCTGAACACTGTTGCTGACCATGTGCTTCCTTTCATGCTAATAGTTTATCCTTCATCACATGGAATTTTCCAGCAGAATAATGTAACAGAATGCAGTGTCACATGTTGTCTCAGAATAGTTCCATAAACATGACCGTGAATTCAGTTTACTGGACTGTTCTGCACACTCCCGAGACCTCAGGAGGTTTTGGATTAAATGGAACAGGCTGTTTGCAGCATGAATGTCCAATCTGCTGCAATAACACATCAGCATGGATCACATCCCTGTGGAACGTTTCTGACTCCTGGTAGAATCCATGCCCTAGAGGATTCAGACTTTTTTTGTAGTCGGGTCTGACCCAGTACTAGTAGTACTAGTACTGACTCAGTACTAGTACTGACTCAGTACTAGTACTGACCCAGTACTAGTACTGACCCAGTACTAGATGCCTTTCCTAATAAACTGGCCACTAAGTGTTTGGATGTATAAATACAATGCAGTTTGCAGTGTTTGTACCTCAGGTTT
This sequence comes from Esox masquinongy, assembly GCA_016801175.1. Taxonomy (NCBI): domain Eukaryota; kingdom Metazoa; phylum Chordata; class Actinopteri; order Esociformes; family Esocidae; genus Esox; species Esox masquinongy. Next base: position 4,849 of record JACXGI010001241.1, on the reverse strand, counting down.
TGTCTACACTTATGCATTTACCTACAGCTCCATTTTGTGTCCCTCTCAGGCTCTCTGATGTCAGTGAACCCTGGCGTAGCTCGCTGGATCAAAGAACTATTCTGCCATAATGAGAGGGTGGTGCTGAGCGGAGAGTGGGCGCACGGCTTCTTCTCCCTCACTGCTGTTGGGGCCACCAACGTGGGCTCCATACGCATCTACTTTGACAAGGTTAGAGTCCCAGACCACTTAGTGGAGATATTTACAAGACTGGGCCTATTCTGGTCACCTGTCTGGCCTATACAGTACCAGTCAAACGTTTGGGCACAGCTATTCATTCAAGGGTATTTAGTTTCGCTATTTTCAACATTGTAAAATAATAGTGAAGACATCAAAACTATGAAATAACACATGGAATCATGTAGTAATCAAAAAGGTGTTTGACAAATAAAAATCTGTAACACTTTTTTTTGTTTGCTACATGATTCCATATGAGTTATTTCATAGTGTTATCTTCACTATTATTCTACAGTGTGGGTAATAGTAAAACTAAAGAAATAGCCTTGAATGAGTACCCTTGAAACTTTAGAACAAAACAGTAGAAAGTACGTGTGACATAAGGCTGACTTAAAAGGAGTTCTACTCCCTGGTTCTCACTCCCTTTTGGTTCTCTGCTACTTGTCTCACTCATCTGTATGTCAGGGCAGTTGCTTATTAAGTTGACGACACAGACTGGATGGGCCCAGTTAATCTCTCCACTCTGTGTTTAAACTGACCAATGTCCCATAGGAGCCATAGACTACCATTGATTAAACCAAAGGCTCAAGCTGGTGTAGTCTTGTCGAAATGTGGGTCAGTAGATGATGTGGTTAAAACTGAAATGTAATTTGTAAAAACATGATCAGGGACGGCAAAAGGAAAAGTTAGGCAATGTGGGAGTTTGGGTAGAGGGGGTGGGTGCGAGAGAAACAAAGGAACAAATGATGGGTGACTGGGAGAAAAGAAAATGAGAGAAAAAACAAGAAACATGAGATGGGAAGGTGAGGGGAAAGCAAGGAGGCAATGTGGTGGCTGGGCCAGCGATACAAGCTGATCCCAGCCAGGCCGTCAACAACACAACAGGAGGATATGACCTCATTCAGCGGCTGCTACTCATCATCAAATGGGGCTTATTCAACTACTCTCATCAGCCCATCCCCCACTGGATACTGGAGTTATGGGACTGTAACAAGATCTCTTCAGTGGTTAAAAAGTCATATGGTAATCCACCTGAAACAAAAGCTGAAAGGACACTGAATTGTAAAACAACACATCTATAACTGACCCATAACCTAATCCTGAACCTAACTTTAATTCTGAAATTAAATGTCAGAAGTTTTCATGTAGCCTCTTACATCTGAAAAGTTTCACCTTGCAAACCAATCGTGGTTAATCCTGGTTATCTTCCTTATTGTTTTACAGAACATATTCCCTTCAGTTGTAAAATGTCATCACAAATCAGTACAAAACTACTTGACAGACTATCATAGGTTCAGATAAAAAAAAAAGCAAACATGCATCACTTCATTTATATTTTTCATCGTGGGGTTGCAAAATCAGTTTAAAATCAGATTGGGTCCGAGGCATTTGGGGAACACCTGCTTACATTGTGGTCATTATCATAACAGTTTCATGAAACTCAAACTTCATCTCTGTTGCCAGGAGCTGCGCACCAACGCCCCACGTTACAGCAAAGGGTCATACAATGACTTCAGCTACTTGTCCAACAACAACCAGGAGGGCGTGAGCATGAGGAAAGGAGAGCACCTGGGAGAGTTCAACCTGGGCTCCACCATCGTCCTGCTCTTTGAGGCTCCGCGGGACTTCACATTCAACCTGAAGGCCGGCCAGAAGATCCGCTTTGGGGAACCTCTGGGGACTATGTGAGCCAATGTGGCTCTCTAGAGAGAAACTTCCTGGGGGCACACGGACTAAACTGAAAAAACGGATGTACACTTTAACAAGTGTGTACAGATCCACGCGGACGTGCACAGGCTGACTTGCACACTCACACACTGACACACGACACATCCATAGACTGATGTCCAGTACATGCACTGTAATTTAGATTGAAATTGAAATGTACGGCTAGCATACAATACGCTGATGGACTCGCAGTACAAACTCACAAGCCACCACTTTTGCATTACCACCAAGGGGGTGACCCCGTTTCAAAGACTATTAACCAGTTACTTATTTTGCCAGTTAGACAATTGATGACAATTGACCAGCAAAAGATACATCAGTAGTTTACTGCAATTTAAGATGCGTTTACATTCCATATGAGTAACATGGCTTGTAATTAACTTTTTTTTTAATACATTTTGCCCATATTGCCTTTTGTCAGGGGTATACTCGTCAATGAGGAATTCCTCTGATGTTATAAGCAGCAAGACACTAGCCTGATTGCTCATATCTTAGTGTTGTGTTGCCTAACTCTTATGGCTGTTGGCTATAGCCTACATCACAAACAGATATAGGACCAGCCTAGTGAGACACCACACACACACACACACACTGGTAACTCCTGTCCCGCACAGCCACTGTCATATAGACAGGCTTTCCTACTCTCCAAAATAGAGTATTACACACCATCAAGAAAGAATGTACCAGAGATTACATATACATGTTCCTTTCCTTCTATTCTTCCATCCCTCACTCTGAAACTGAATGCCTTCCTCTTCTGCTTCTGTTCCTCACAATTTTTCTCTCCGTCCGTGCTGCTGGTTCTGTCCCTCTATGGCCCTCCCTAGAGAAGTTGCTTAGTTTGGGGGTGATTTTGTGACCTCCCTCTGGTGGAGGTATGGACTAGCATGACTCCTTCCAGTCAGACGAGCCTGGGTTGTTTTAATTAGGTGACTAGGCGTTGTCCAATGAGAACCTCTTTTGTTTTTCGTTTAGCATTTTATTAGTATGGACATGTTGTGCCCTAATGAGTGGGACCATGTCGTACTAAGCTTATGATGTACCATCTGCCATCCCAGCCAAGCATTTTGTTTTTTGTTAATAACAGGTAGTAGCTATATTTGCCTGCCTGATGCCAATGAGTGCGGTTGTTTTAATGTACATGATGCCCAACAGGATTCCCTAAGTGCAAGGGTTCCAACCAGGTGAATGTTTACTAATGGAGTTCTAGTTGTGTAGTGTGTTACAATTCAGCATGCCAGCATAACTTACACTCACGGTGCACTTGAATTTCCTAAAAGACCACTGAAGGGGGTGACACGTTTAGAGTAGACATTGTAACATGATAACAATGTGATGATTTCTTTGGTGAATACTGTTGCTATGCGTTAATCTAACCCCATCCAGGAACTAAAGCCTGATGTATTCCCCTGAATGGAGCCATACCCTTTATGCTGTCGTAACCAGCTCTCTAACCATCATTACAGAAACAAATACATGTCCACATGCAGCACTGGTGGAAGGTACATTGGTGAGAATGTCTATTGTACAACTGGTACCTTTGTCTTCTGCTGTTCATTTGAATTGGAATTTTTTCTTAGTTGAGTTTTGTTACCAGTTTTGTCATTAATTAATGACTTATGATGGATGACACATTTACAGTTCTGGTGACACCCTAGGCAAGACTGTCAGATACCGAATGCGGAGCTATTTGAAAATATGTTTTCAAAGTTCTAGTAGTGCCAAAAAAAGCAAACTTTTTCTTGGTTATTGTTTTTTATTATATATTTTTTGCAAATGTGGACCTTCTGGCGCTTTCTTCTGCTGCGCTATTATTTTGTATAATGGGAGACCTCGTCTGACTCCGTAAAGGAACTTTGAACTCCCTCTAGTGTATGAGGAGATGGCGTTACAGATGGATTGGGGTGATGTCGGTAACACCAAAACCCTTGGCTATATTGTTGTCGTTCCACAAAGTGTTGCATACAGAAACCAAACTGGCGCCTGCCTGTTGCACACATTGTAATATACTTGAATCATGTGACTCATTCAACACTGCATAGATTTTAATCTTAAAAATAGTTTAAAAAGCAAGAAAAAAAACGTCTAATAAATTTTTGCGTATTCTTATGAGTTTTGTGTGTGTGTGTGTGTGTGTTTGTCTGACAGAGAAAATGTGTACTTCAGTCATTGTAGGATCTGAGTTGATCTTTAAAGGTATGCTCCGCCACTTTGGTATTCATGATAGAGGGATTTAATAGGAGCACAGGAACAAGAATAAGGCAAAATATCCGAAAGCTCATATTTGGTAGTGGGCGTAACCTGCTTTCCTCATGTTAATAATAAAGAAAGGTGCAGAAATACCTGACATTTAGTGTGATGTAGCACCTTGAAATATGCTCACCCATCTTGTCTGACCACTAGGTGACCTGTCCTTTCTCCCATAGGTGAGTGAAAAATCTCTAACAGCTGCATGCTGCTGCCTCCCTACTGGTCAGAGGGTTAGTGCACTGTCCAGTGGGAAAAGGGACAGGTCACAGGGCTCAAACTTGATATGGGACAGCTTGTGCTTGTGACATTTTCATCAGAGTAGGTTGCCAGGAGCTACAGGTGCTGGTCATAAAATTAGAATATCATAAAAAAGTTGATTTATTTCAGTAATTCCATTCAAAATGTGAAACTTGTATAATGTATACATTCATTCCACACAGACTGATATATTTCAATTGTTTATTTCTTTTAATTTTGATGATTATAACTGACAACTAATGAAAACCCCAAATTCAGTATGTCAGAAAATTAGAATATTGTGAATAGGTTCAATATTGAAGACACCTGGTGCCACACTCTAATCAGCTAATTAACTCAAAACACCTGCAAAGGCCTTTAAATGGTCTCTCAGTCTAGTTCTGTAGGCTACACAATC
>JACXGI010001240.1:84417-99169 GCA_016801175.1 Esox masquinongy | reverse complement strand
TGCATAAGTGTGCACACCCTTAAACTAATACTTTGTTGAAGCACCTTTTGATTTTATTACAGCACTCAGTCTTTTTGGGTAGGAGTCTATTAGCATGGCACATCTTGACGTGGCAATATTTGCCCACTCTTCTTTGCAAAAGCGCTCCAAATCTGTCAGATTGCGAGGACATCTCCTGTGCACAGCCCTCTTCAGATCAGCCCACAGATGTTCAATTGGATTCAGGTCTGGGCTCTGGCTGGGCCATTCCAAAACGTTAATCTTCTTCTGGTGAAGCCATGCTTTTGTGGATTTGGATGTGTGCTTTGGGTCGTTGTCGTGCTGAAAGGTGAACTTCCTCTTCATCTTCAGCTTTCTAATGGGCACCTGAAGGTTTTGTGCCAAAATTGCCTGGTATTTGGAACCGTTCATAATTCCCTTCAATCTGACTAAGGCCCCGGTTCCAGCTGAAGAAAATCAGCCCCAAAGCATGATGCTGCCACCACCATGCTTCACTGTGGGTATGGTGTTCTTTGGGTGATGTGCAGTGTTGTTTTTGCGCCAAACATACCTTTTGGAATTATGGCCAAAAAGTTCAACCTTGGTTTCATCAGACAATAACACATTTTCCCACGTGCTTTTGGGGGACTTGAGTTTTGTTTTTGCAAATTTCAGCCGGGCTTGGATGTTTTTCTTTGTAAGAAAAGTCTTCCATCTTGCCACCCTACCCCATAGCCCATTCAAGGGCTATGGGGTAGGGTGTCACAAGTATGGGGTAGGGTGTCACAAGTAGGGTGTCACAAGGAGATTGTTGTCACAAGTAGCACACAGGCAGTACTTGCCAGAAATTCCTGCAGTTCCTTTAATGTTGCTGTAGGCCTCTTGGAAGCCTCCCTGACCAGTTTTCTTCTCGTCTTTTCATCAATTTTGGAGGGACGTCCAGTTCTTGGTAATATCTCTGTTGTGCCATATTTTCTCCACTTGATGATGACTGTCTTCATTGTGTTCCATGGTATATCTAATGCTTTGGAAATTCTTTTGTACCCTTCTCCTGACTTATATATTTCAACAATGAGATCCCTCTGATGCTTTGGAAGCTCTCTGCGGACCATGGCTTTTGCTCTGAGATGCAACTAAGAAAATGTCAGGAAAATCCTACTAGAACAGCTGAACTTTATTTGTGATTAATCAGAGTCACTTTCAATGATGGAAGGTGTGTAATGACTTCTATTTAACATGAGTTTGAAGGTGATTGGTTGATTCTGAACACAGCCACATTCTCAGTTATAAAAGGGTGTGCACACTTATGCAACCAGGTTATTGTAAGGTTTTTATTTTTCATTTTTCCCCCTCGAAGATTTCAGTATGTTTTTCAATTGAATTATTCACATTATAGGTCACATTAAAAGTGGAAAAAGTTCTGACATGATTTATCTTTGTCTCATTCTTTTACATCACAAAAACCTGGCCTTTTAGCAGGGGTGTGTAGACTTTTAATATGCACTGTATATATATATTGCTTTCCGTTCATGATTCCAAACCAAATTTACAGTGCGCTCCACTAATATTGCCCCTTGAGTTAATATGAGCAAAATAGGCTGTGAAAAAGTACTGTTGTTTATCCACTTGGTCTTTCATTCAAAATATTCACAAAAATTTAACCTTCATTATTTTTTGTTAAAAAACATTTTTCTCTAAAACATGTGCCACAATAATTGGCACTCTTAGAAATACTTATAAGTATACTCCCATTAATATTTTACATGTTTATGTTCTCCTGAGTGATTAGGAACACTTTACTAGTAAGCCATGACTTCCTTTTTCAATGGGGTATAAATATGAGGTGACATCAATATGGGAATGACCCGAGAATACAGTAATGACCTGTGACAAAAGGTTGTTGAGTTGTACAAATCAGGAAATAGCTATAACAAAATAGCTCAACGGTTGAAAATGCCCATTTCCACAATCAGGGCAATAATTAAGAAGTTTAGAGCCACTGGAGATGTTAACAATCAGCCTGGAAGAGGATGTGTATCTATATTTGCCCCACAGACAGTAAGGAATATGATTCAACTGGCCAAAGAATCTGCAAGGATCACAACTGGAGAATTGCAGACCGTAGTTGGGTTTGGGGTCAGAAAGAAGTCTCCAAAATTACAATCAGATGCCACTAACATAACCACAAGTTGTTTGGGAGGGTTGCCTTAAAAAAAGCCTTTGCTGTCATCAAACAACAAACTCAAGCGCCCACATTTTGCCAGATGTTCCTTAAAATTTCAATGGAACTGGGTTCTATGGTCAGATGAGACCAAAATAGAGCTTTTTGGAAACAGAAAGGTGGGTTCGGCCTAAATAGAATGATAGCCATGCAGAAAAGTACCTCATCCCCACTGTGAACTACTGTATGGTGATGGATCTTTGATGTTGTAGGGCTGTTTTTCTTCCAAATGCCCTAGACAACTTGTTAGTTGTCTAGGGCCTTTGGAAGATCCAAATCAACACACAAATTGTTCACTGGCCACAGAATCAAGGTTTTGCCATTGCCATCTCAGTCCCCTGAGCTAAAGCCCCTTGAAAACCTGTGGGATGAGCTGAAGAGAAGAGTCCACAACCACAGACCTCAGAATCTGAAGGATTTTCTTTCAATTTTTACTAAAATTAATGATTTGATTTTTGTTAATATTTTGAATGAAAGATCGAGAGTATATTAAAACATATTAAAACATGAGTAAATGTTTTCACGGCATGTTTTGCTCATATTTACCAAGGGTGCCAACATTAGTGGAGGGCACTATACTTAGCCTGAGCAATTACATGTTAATTATTTTAAAATATCTGATACAAAATAATTTGAGAAATCATATATCAACACTGTATATTGTGCAGGGTGTACTATTAGCATGCTAACTTATTAAGAAGATGACAAAAATTCTTAGCACAGCTATCCATCACTAGCATGCTTTGGTTGAATTTGAATTTATGATTATAATGGGGTTGACTATGACATGAATATATATCATTCACAACAATCTGGGTGGGAGCTATACTTCAGTTATTACAAAAAAAGATGTAAACTATACGTGTCGCTGTTGGTGTTGATCAGGCTTGCCTTCACTAATCTTAATAAGGAAAGATTACTAAATGTCATTCTTTCCCCCACTTGTCTGTGAACCTGGTTTACCTGTACAGCAGTACATTTTGATATTAGGAGACTACCCAATGTTGGGACATTTGGAATATCCCCCCTACCAATCACCCTCACAAAACCCACTGAATGAAAAGGCCAAAGGTCCCTCTCCCCTGACTCTGTCCTCCAACGTGTGTGTGTGTGTGTGTCCCACATTGGGCTGTTGCCTGACAGACATGATGCTAGCATCAGGTAGGTCCGTAGCTTATGAAATAATGATCGACAACAGACCAACTAGGTAGCCAATTTAAAAACATTGATTTTAGGATGGCTGGCTGTTATTGTTTTTTATTTGCCTGTCTTGGCTAAAGATTGTTTCATATTGTTTCCACCAACATAAAAAATTATAATAGACAAATTGACAAATAAGGTACATTTGCCTAAAATTTTGATTAACCTCTCTTAGCCACCTTGCTTTGAAGTAAGCTACCTTAGGCATTTGATCTCTTTCATTAATGAGGGGAATACCCCAGGTTAATTGAGTGACTAGGAAAAAAGGCAGTGCCTTGTATCTATTTAATTCCAAATCAAACACTACCAGCACTGCATTGATTATAAGGTTTGTTGCCTAAATGCTTTGTAGAGAACACGGTTGGTTATTTCCCATGATGTTTGTGATATCAGTATGTCTTAAATATAACGCTCAAATCCCCAAATCTCCAGAAGGGGTTTGGTTAGAAGTTACTTTGAGAGGATTTGAGCGTGGATTTGAGATATTGGGTACATTATATTAGTATTTTTTTTGTAAAATGCTGTTTGTGGATAGTGGTCAGTAGCTGCATTACCAAATCCTGTGTGTGGTTTGGCCTCTATCCTTGTCCATAGATTTCTTACCAGGTTTGGTCATTTAAAGTGTATAATATGGGTGTACTATTACTTTAATCAATTTAATTTTAACAAGAATATGTTAAGACCAATGATGAGTTAAAAAGGAAAAAGGGTTCTTTCTTCCAAGCAAACCGCCTACCCTATTTCAGTCTATACCTAAAGTTAACTCCATTACATGAACATATGTGTATTATAAAATGTATGAAGGAAGTATATAAAAAGCATGAATGTAAATATCAGTATAAAACTTGCCTTCTTGACTGTTTTTGTGTGTGTACAGAGTAACAAACGTGTTTATAGGGTTAAATAATGAGAAACTAATGTTGACATGCTACCAGTATGAGATGAGAAGATAATGTCCATCTGAAACAAGCCATTAATATATATCTTACTAATTACATTTTTGGACAATGTATGCATTACATACCAAAACAATACATATCTACATATATATGTTGTGTATTGAACTAATCTAAATTGCACCATGTTAACTTTTTGTTTTAAATAAAATTCTGCTATTGAATATGATATACTGTTAATTTGTTCCATATTGCTTCCTCAGTTAGTCAGGTTGTTGTATGAAAATTTGTACTGTTTCCAATGATTTTGAGCTCCAACCAATAACAAAATACAATGTGGGAAGATTTCTCACTGACATCAAAGCATGGTTTAACAGACCTACATCTCATTTGTATGTATCTCAACTGTACCTACTGTCTAGTCTAGACCATGGGTTGCAGGTATTGTTTTGTTATCACATGCCACTGCAAGTCAATTAAATTGACATCTAAAAGGCTGCATGGCAATCAAAAGTGTATGTTTTCCAGGATCCATCTGAAATGAAAGACACTTTTTTGCTTAGAAATGACTAAGTAAGAATTTAGAGTTTGGATAATGCTAAATCTGACACCAGAGTTGTAAATATGGTAATTTCTTTTGCCACATATTAGAAATACATGTTCCACATTGATATTTGGTGAAACAAACCATGCACGTGATGTATTGCATATGACCCAAGGTAGAGAACAATTGTGACCATGGGACTACAATTGAGCAAAGCCCTGAACCATGCTCAAACCTCTTCAACTCAGATATGCCATTTGAAGCTAATGCAATTTGATAGTCTGGGTCATTTTGAACACTCATGCATCCGTCACACTGCCAGGGAGGCTGGATGAGCATGGTAACCAAAGGGAAAGTGACAGCCGTTAAATGGGCCGAGGAGGATCCCAACGAGGCCATGAGATGAAGACCAGGGAGACCCATGGCTAGTCGTCTGGATGACTGAACTGAAATAGGTTGAGACTAAGGTGGGAGGTATCGAAAGATGTTCCAAAAACAGCCTTTGTGCACAATGTGAAGGAAGTCCTGAGGTGGCCATTTCACTATGATCTGCGTGTGTGTGTCTGGATAATTGAAAATTCTGTCAAACTGCTCAGCCCTAGTAATTCCCTTAAATAAAAGGGCAGAATGCAAAATGTCTCTCAAAATATATCTGATTATCAAATACAACTGACAAATACTCCACACTTATAGACAATATCACTTCTTTGAACTCCAGATCTAGGGCAAAATATAATAAATGCATTAACAGGCATTGTCTGATCAAAACATAATTATCGTGTCAGCAGTCGCTTCAATAATATAGATATTTTTTTACGATATAATATTATTTTAGTATTTATATGATTTAAACTGTTAATGCTATGGTATAGTAATATCTGCTGAAATTAAACACTGAAGTAAATATTAAATAATCTCTGCAAAATACTTGAGTGAATACTATAATTATACTGCATGTCTTTCTTATTTGAGGAGTTATGGATGAAACGTTTATTTCACAGTGATGGTGTACATTTACAGGTCATCTAGTCATTACTGCAGGATGAAATTATCTATTTCCATTTTTCTATTCTAAGTACACTACCATTCAAAAGTTTGGGGTGGCTTCGAGATGTCCTGGTTTTCTATGAAAACATTTTGTTTCTTTCTAGTTGTCAGTATGTTGAGGTAATCTGAAGAGATTTCACCCCATGCTTCCTGAAGCACCTCCCACAAGTTGGATTGGCACTTCTTACGTACCATACGGTCAAGCTGCTCCCACAACAACTCAATATATCACACCCTCAATCAAATTCTGTTCACGTCTTACCTTGTGTCTCCGCCCCCAACAGGTGTCTCCCATGTTCCTTTCAGCCCTTGTGTCTATAAACTGTGCTTTTCCAAGTCCGAAATTCTTCCCGCATTCTTTGCTTTTCCAGTGTTCCCAGAGCCATTCCAGTATTCCCATGTACCAAACCACTGTCTGTTGAACGACCCGATTCTCCTGCTCATCATCAGTCTGTACGTTTGCTGTTATATTACCATGTACCGAACCCCTACCTGTTTTACGACCTGATATTTGCCTGCCGATTGGGGTGCAATAAATACCTGAATGGTTATTCCTGTCTCCTGTGTCTGCATTTTGGTCTACTCCTGAGTCATGATACAATAGGTTTGAGATCCGGTGACTGTGCTGGTCAGTCCATTACAGACAGAATACCAGCTAACTGCTTCTTTCCAAAATAGTGCTTGCATAGTATGAAGCTGTGCTTTGGATCATTGTCCTGTTCTCAAGTGCTGTTCACAGGGTATGGCATGGCATTGCGAAATTGAGTGATAGCCTTCCTTCTTCAAGATCTCTTTTACATTGTACGAATCTCCCACTTCACTCCCACCAAAGCACCCCCAAACCATCACATTGCCTCCACCATGCTTAATAGTTGGCATCTAGCACTCCTCTAGCATCTTTTCATTTGGTCTGCGTCTCACAAATGGTTTTCTTTGTGATCCGAACACCTCAAACTTAGATTTGTCTGTCCATAACACTGTTTTCCAGTATTCCTCTGTCCGCTGTCTTTGTACTTTTGTCCATCTTAATCTTTTCTTTTTACTGGCCAGTCTGATATAGGTCTTTTCTATGCAACTCTGCCTAGAGGGCCAGCATCCCAGAGTTGCCTCTTCACTGTTGACATTGAGACTGGTGTTTTGCGTGTACTATTTAATGTACCTGCCAGTTGAGGAACTGTGAGGCATCTTATTCTCAAACTAGACACTAATGTATATTTCCTCTTGCTCAGTTGTGCACTGGGACCTCCCGCTCCAATTCCTTTTCTGGTTAGAGACAGTTTGTGCTGTTCTATGAAGGGAGTAGTACAGAGTGTTGTATGAGATCTTCAGTTTCTTGGCAATTACTTGCATGGAATAGCCTTCATTTCCCAGAACAAGGATAGACTGATGAGTTTCAGAAGACAGTTCTTTGTTTCTGGTCATTTTGAGCCTATAATCGAACCCACAATTGTTGATGCTCCAGGTATTCAACTAGTCTAAAGAAAGAGAGATTTATTGCTTATTTAATCAGCACAACAGTTTTCAGCTGTACTAACATAAGTGCAAAAGGGTTTTCTAATGAGCCTTTTAAAGTGATAAGATTGGATTAGCAACCACAATGTGCCATTGGAACACAGGACTGATGGTTGCTGATAATAGGCCTCTGTACACCTAGATATTCCATAAAAAAATTGCCGTTTCCTGCTACAATAGTTATTTATTAAGAATGTCCAGACTGTATTTCAATTTGATGTTATTTCAATGGACAGAAAATTATTTAGAAAACAAGGACTTTTCTAAGTGACCGTAAAATTTTTGAATGGTAGTGTAGGTAAAACTCATTTCAGTTATGTCAATGTTGACAGGGCAATCAGAAAAGGAAACATTTTGTATTATGGTTGTCTGACTATGGTATATATTTTTTAACTGAAGACCTGGCCGACATAGCTGTACACATTGTCATAAACACATTGATAACAAAACACAAAGCACTACAATTTAAAAATATATAAATTCACATATTGAGCAGACACAATACTTTTGAGATGTGTGATGCCTCTTGGTGTCAAAACATTGACAGCCCTCCATTTCATTGTACACCATAATATTTACTGTACCTTTAAACTCACTCAGAGACAAGCTCTTGTATCTTGATGTTACTTAGTAGCTTGTTCCAAGTGGAAGAGGCAGAGCACTGGCAATCTAACTTAGTCATGAAATTACATATTTACCAAAAATGGTTTTACAACCAACAAATTACAGTGGATATAAAAAGTCTACACACCCCTGTGAAAATGCCAGCTTCTTGTGATGTAAAAGAATGAGACAAAGATAAATCATGTCAGAACATTTTCCACTTTTAATGTGACCTATAAAGTGAACAATTCAATTGAAAAACAAACTGAAATCTTTGAGGGGGAAAAATAAAAAATATAAAACTCACAATAACCTGGTTGCATGAGTGTGCACACCCTTAAACTAATACTTTGTTGAAGCACCTTTTGATTTTATTACAGCACTCAGTCTTTTTGGGTAGGAGTCTATTAGCATGGCACATCTTGACGTGGCAATATTTGCCCAATCTTCTTTGCAAAAGCGCTCCAAATCTGTCAGATTGCGACTGTGCACAGCTGTGCACAGCGTTTTTCAGATCACCCCACAGATGTTCAATTGGATTCAGGTCTGGGCTCTGGCTGGGCCATTCAAAAACGTTAATCTTCTTCTGGTGAAGCCATGCTTTTGTGGATTTGGATGTGTGCTAAAAGGTGAACTTCCTCTTCATCTTCATCTTTCTAACGGACACCTGAAGGTTTTGTGCCAAAATTGCCTGGTATTTGGAACTGTTCATACTTCCCTCCACCCTAACTAAGGCCCCGGTTCCAGCTGAAGACAAACAGCCCCAAAGCATGATGCTGCCACCACCATGCTTCACTGTGGGTATGGTGTTCTTTGGGTGATGTGCAGTGTTGTTTTTGCGCCAAACATACCTTTTGGAAGTATGGCCAAAAAGTTCAACCTTGGTTTCATCAGACCATAACACATTTTCCCACGTGCTTTTGGGGGACTTGATGTTTGCTTTTGCAAACTTCAGCCAGTCTTGGATGTTTTTCTTTGTAAGAAAAGTCTTCCGTCTTGCGACCCTACCCCATAGCCCATTCATATGAAGAATACGGGAGATTGTTGTCACATGTAGCACACAGGCAGTACTTGCCAGAAATTCCTGCAGTTCCTTTAATGTTGCTGTAGGCCTCTTGGAAGACTCCCTGACCAGTTTTCTTCTCGCCTTTTCATCAATTTTGGAGGGACGTCCAGTTCTTGGTAATGTCTCTGTTGTGCCATATTTTCTCTACTTGATGATCACTGTCTTCACTGTGTTCTGTGGTATATCTAATGCTTTGGAAATTCTTTTGTACCCTTCTCCTGACTGATATCATTCAACAAACAGATCCCTCTGATGCTTTGGAAGCTCTCTGCGGATCATGGCTTTTGCTCTGAGATGCAACTAAGAAAATGTCAGGAAAATCCTACTAGAACAGCTGAACTTTATTTGTGATTAATCAGAGTCACTTTCAATGATGGCAGGTGTGTAATGACTTCTATTTAACATGAGTTTGAATGTGATTGGTTAATTCTGAACACAGCCACATCCCCAGTTATAAGAGGGTGTGCACACTTATGCAACCAGGCTATTGTAAGGTTTTTATTTTTCATTTTTCCCCCTTGAAGATTTCAGTTTGTTTTTCAATTGAATTGTTCACATTATAGGTCACATTAAAAGTGGAAAAAGTTCTGACATGATTTATCTTTGTCTCATTCTTTTACATCACAAAAACCTGGCATTTTCACAGGGGTATGTAGACTTTTTATATCCACTGTGCATAATTATGTCACGTGACACATTTCAACACTGGGTTTTTATTCAAATGTTTACTATACAGTATAACGAATGGTTGAATCAGAGTGTACGTACTCAATACATGTGTGGTATAGCCTATGTGGTTCATTTATCCTTTCTGTGATTGACAGCAAAATTGCTTTATTTTTCTTTCCTGTGATTGACAGCATGGAAGCAGTGGGCCATGGGACAGGGTCAGTGAATAAATCATCTGGGAGTCGACCTACTCTTCAGAGTCTGACAGTCCACACTATCTCTACCACAGAGCACACAACTGACATGTTGTCCCTTTGTGACCCCACCATACATGTTTAAACAAAAGATGGCAATAATAAAAAAACATACAGAAAGGATGGGTTTTCCTGATTGCAGTAAGAAAAATAACACAATTTTGTAAATTCTTGTGTTGCCTGGGGTGTGACAAAATAAGAAAGCAAGGAAGGGACAGTGGTGTTTCCTGTGTTTGGTGTGGCTGACAGGTGGATTGTGTGACAGTTGGGGTCTTGGGTTCCTCACAGTTCAATGAGGCCCCTTACAGAGAACAGTAGAAGTGACTCTGCTAATATGCTATGTTCTGCACATATGGCCCCACAGTCACTAGCAGGCAAGACAATTTGGTTCCCAAACAACACACAAATGACTGAATAGAAAACGGCATCAAATTGATAGCATAATACTCTCCGCACCATAACGACAGACCAGGTCTAGATAGCAGCTCTTCTTGTCACCAGTGTGCTTTTATAATTGCCTGTGGTTTGAGTGGCTCTTATCTCTTATGCAATTTTTAGAGACTAAAGGCCATAAGTCAACGTCTTTGTGATTTATTATTGTATTGTCTGTTTCTTCTTTATTTTTATTGTTTAAAAAGTGTATAGCTGTAAAACATTCATTTCAATGTTAACTTTTATTTGATATTGGATACATTTTATGAGGGATTAGTCAATGACATAAGTCATAAACAGTCAGTCATAGGCTCCATGACCCTCTAACTTCCCACTAGAGGGATTTTGACATCATAGGCATATATTGAGTCAAAGGTGATTAATACAATTCTTAATGTTAATTTCATGACCTAATCAATCACCTTATTCTTAAAACAGTCACAGGATCACCCCATTCAAACTGACACAGTCCTGCAAAAACAAACAAGAATTTAGTCTTAATCTATAATTCTTGAAATTCAATTTCTTCTTTTAAAGGAA
The DNA here is from genome assembly GCA_016801175.1 of Esox masquinongy. NCBI lineage: Eukaryota > Metazoa > Chordata > Actinopteri > Esociformes > Esocidae > Esox > Esox masquinongy. The sequence continues at coordinate 88,206 of JACXGI010001240.1, read as the reverse complement.
CTCAATGAAAGATAAGCCTACGAAATGACCATGTAAAAAGTAGTGCACTTGAAGTGTAAGTCTTTTGGAACCACTTTTGTTGTACTTTAGTACACTACATGGTTTTTAAATAGTATTTAAATATATTTCAGTGTGTTAAAATGGAAACATTGTTTTCTTATTTAAGTATACATTTAATACATGATTGGAAATGCATGCATTACTTGAAATGTACTCAGAATGTATTTAAACTATATTATATACATAATATTATAAGTATACAAAATTTTGAAATAAGTAGTTCCACATTAACACACTCTCTCAATACTATTTAGTGTACTAAAGTACAACAAAAGTGGTTCCACAATAATACACTTATACTACTTTCTTTACTTTCCATTGCCTGCGGAGTGTAACTTAAAATTTGGATGAGCGTTAAGGGCTAATTTGCATACAAATATCCAGGGGTTTCCAGAAATGTCCAGAGCCGACTTGTTACAACTGCTTAAAATCTTTTTATATCACAACTTCTCCGTACTGGCCTTTTACTGATTATAATGACAAAGATTTTAACTTGTCTGGACACTTTCGGACACAGGCCTTTTTATGCAGTGTCAGTAATGTCACTACCATGGAATGAGAACAAGAACATAATCATTAGAACTATGGCTCCCTCATGAGGAATTGTAATTGACGTGCAAGCACATACACACAAATCCTGATTAACCATCTATATTTATCCCAGAATGATGGAAACAAAAAATGAACACAAGTAGCTAAACAATTATTGCACATCAAATGGTATAACATTTATAAGTAATATCAATTACTTATCAATCAATATATTGCTGATAATTTATGCTAATACCTAGATTAAGGAAAACTCATAGAAAATGTTATTCAAATTATGTTTATTACGCAAAGACATAAGTTTACATTGATTCCATAATTGTAAATACATGTTGAGGTCACGTACAAGCAAAATATACCTAAATAAAAGAAAAAGATATTAGAAATCCTGAACTCACAATCTATGTACACATTGTCTAAATCTCTCCAGAGATGATGGTGCTAAATTCACTCTTTGGCAGAAGTCAAATTGTAATAAACATGGAGGTCCCAACATAAGCTACATTTGTTCAACTAACAGGGTCCTATAATGCCCCAAAATGACATTTCCTATGGACTTGATATCAATCCATCCACACATTTGTAGATAATAAAGCTTCCAAAGTTGCTCTCACTAAAACATAGAAGTTACAAATGGTTGTTACTATCTGAATACCATTTTACCATGTACAGTATTTTTTTTAAACTGTCAAAACCTAGTTGTTAAATAATTTAAAAGTAAATTAGTAGTGTCCTCAGCCTAAATAAAAATGGTTACCAACTTTGTACCAGTAGCTGCATATATTGTACTGTATTCCATATTCTATTCTGTACTGCTTAAATACCAGTAAAAATATTCACAACAAAACACGGGTTAAATCAAGCAACTTTATGTAATGTTCCCTCTGTTGTCTCTTGCCTGGCTATTATGTCACACTGTATTGTGCACAAAAATATTTTTGGGTTGTGCTGTGATGGTTTAGGTACTTGACTAGTTGTGGTGGGAGGGGCAGTTTGTTGATGCGCCTCAGCCTGTGTATTCCAACCTGCTGGCGGATCTTCAGTCGGCACAGCTGCATCAGTGGGCGTGGTGGTTCTGGATGACAATGGCAACAGACACGGTATGTGAAATTTGTACAGTATATATACTGTAAACGTAACATGTACACAAGTTACAATACATCTCAGTTTGGGCACTGGTGTGTGTGCATCATAAGTAGAGCTAGATTAGGGGCTGTGAGGTAAACAGATTTCTGTTCCTAGAAATTAAAGTTAAATTGCATTATCTTCATGATTCCCGGAATGAAAGTGTGTGCCCTGCCCATGTGTCTGTTTCACTAGGGCCTACTGCTGTAATGAGCGAACTACTCTCCTCTCCTTCATACTACAGCTTTGGAAGCTTGCCCCCTGTCAAAGAAAGTGTAATTTACATTTTGCAACTGTCAATATTCAGTTCAATAGCAACAACAGTGCCCTCTGTAATTACTGGAAAAGTTAATGATTTTTTGTTCTTCTGGTTGTGTACCTCAAAGGTTTTGATTTGATCAAACAATTACCATGACAATACATTTTGTAAACAGTCTCCCTATTTCAGAGCACCAAATGTATTGGGCAATTGGCTTGACAGGTGTTCCTGGTTAGTCACGTGTGTTCCATTACATCATTAGTGCTGGCATAAGAGAGCTTTCAATTTCTAGTCTTGATTTTCTCCTTTGCGTTTGCCTCTGAAGTCTGCTGTTGGTGTCTATCAACTTGAAGGCCAAAGTGGGGTCAATGAAAGTCAAGAAAGCTGTTAGGAGAATGAAAAACTAAACAAATATATCAGAAACATAGTCAAAATATTTGGCAACAAAGGTTAAAGACTCAAACAACAGCAAGAAACATCTTTCAAGAGAAGAAAAGCACTGGTAACTTCAACAATGGTAACTGCTCTCGTAGGGCAAGGAGCAACTCGACAGTGGATGAACAGAAAATGCTAACCATAAAGTAAGAGCCAAGAACCATCCACACAAGGCTTCATCAGCAAATGAAAAAAAGAACTTCCTATTATCCACAGCATACAACCTCATCTGTGAAATATGGTGGAGAGGATGTTGTGCCTTGGGTATGGCTGTCTCATTTGTCTTCATTGATAATGAAACCACTGTTGACAGCCGCAGAATTAATGAATAAGTGTACAGAAACAGAAGTTAAGAAAGTGAGTCAAGGGTGTTTTATTAAATTAAGAAGTGCCGGCAAGATAATCAAACTATACTGATTGGGAAACAGAGTTGTCGCCTGTGACTTTCACATGTTTTGTGTGTTCTGATTTCATCTCAGGGATACAGTAAACAAAACAAATGTTGGGCTACAAATGAAGTCATTCTTTGGAAAACAAAGGTGTTGAAATTAATCCTCTGCATTTGATTAAGGAGATTTATTACTGAGAAAAGCATGGAAAAAGGATAATGAACAAGGTTTATTACCTCTTATATATAGGAAAACACCTTAACCACCCTTTTCATATATGATAAATGTTTTGACCAACTTTTTTGCTTTTTATAAAATCAGGTTATTTAGGACATATCATTAATGGCATTCATTCTACCCAGCACTGATATCTGTCCAAAATTCTGTTTGCTTTGAGATGTCCCTCAATGTAGAAAAAATTCACTTTGAATAGAATAGAATATTAGTTCATAGTTTAATACATTTGTCCAGGGACATAAACTGGAATATATTCTGACCAAAAGTGGTTTTGCATCAGTATGGTCATCATTTGTTGTTGTTATTCCAATTAATTTTGTAGTTTAGATAATGTACCAAAAAAGCCGACAGTCAGGTATGACTGGGATACGAGCTAGGAGTTCACTTACAGTGGATATAAAACGTCTACACACCCCTGTTAAAATGCTAGGTTCTTGTAATGTAAAAGAATGAGACAAAGATAAATCATGTCAGAACTTTTTCCATCTTTAATGTGACCTATAACGTGAACAATTCAATAGAAAAACAAACTGAAGTCTTTGAGGGGGAAAAATAAAAAATAAAAAACTCACAATAACCTGGTTGCATAAGTGTGCACACCCTTAAACTAATACTTTGTTGAAGCACCTTTTGATTTTATTACAGCACTCAGTCTTTTTGGGTAGGAGTCTATTAGCATGGCACATCTTGACGTGGCAATATTTGCCCACTCTTCTTTGCAAAAGCGCTCCAAAT
>JACXGI010001240.1:25673-84317 GCA_016801175.1 Esox masquinongy | reverse complement strand
CTTTTGCAAATTTTAGCCGGGCTTGGATGTTTTTCTTTGTAAGAAAAGGCTTCCGTCTTGCCACCCTACCCCAAAATGTCAGGAAAATCCTACTAGAACAGCTGAACTTTATTTGTGATTAATCAGAGTCACTTTAAATGATGGCAGGTGTGTAATGACTTCTATTTAACAATTGGTTAATTCTGAACACAGCCACATCCCCAGTTATAAGAGGGTGTGCACACTTATGCAACCAGGTTATTGTAAGGTTTTTATTTTTCATTTTTCCCCCTCGAAGATTTCAGTGCGTTTTTCAATTGAATTGTTCACATTATAGGTCACATTAAAAGTGGAAAAAGTTCTGACATGATTTATTTTTGTCTCATGGAAATATCTAGGCTTATTTACATCACAAAAACCTGGCATTTTAACACGGGTGTGTAGTCTTTTTATATCCACTGTACATAGAGGAGAACTTCATCCACATGCAAAGACATTTTATTTAAAGTATTAGCATCATAACCATGCATTGCTAGAAGATTTGACCTTATAGTTGGACCACAAGGTTTGATGGATGAACATAATGCTAGGATGTAACCCAACAACAGAACCACTGTTCTTGGAAGTCACAAAGAAGTCATGAAATACTAAAGACTTTTCTGTCCACTGACCAAGCCACTGAGATTTGGGACAGTAATAGTAAAATAGTTGCTATCTCTCCTTCTGATTTTGTTACAAAGATTGTTTGAGATTTGACAAATAATTTATTTATTTCCAACCTCTCCCAAATTTGAAATCTTGTCAAATTGTTGTGACATGGGTTGATTGGTGCTCAAGTACATGAGCACAGAGAACTTGGCTAAGTAACTCACGGCAAGCTCACAGAAGAGGGCTTCAGACAGCTCCAAGAGAGACAGTAGGAGAGTTGGTTTTGCAGAAAACTAATAACTGAGTAGAATGTACTTCTACTGAATTGTATGCCAAAAAAATGTCACAAACTTTCTCATGCAATTAATAGGCGAATCTCTGGACCAATCGCTATTTTCAAATGATCCTACAAATGTAAAGGTTCGGAGTTTGCTAAGTAGCATTGGCACTTTTATTGGAACTGGTCTTTTGATCAGATTACATACAAATAGATCTCTTACTACACATGGGAAGTCATTGATACCATGCTGGAAAGTATGGCATTGGATCTTTGATGTCATTAAGCTATTTTGCCTCCACTGGTCCTGGGGTACTTGTTAAGGTCTTTAAGTTTGATTATAACTCAGGTTTCTTTCAAACCATAATTATAGCCAATAATGGTTAGGTGTGATGAAAGTGGGGCAAAATCAAACAATGAATGCTTGGCAGTGATTATATCACCTGGAAGGCAGGGCTTTAGGCAGGGTCAATTTGTCATTAGCCCTGAAAAACAATTTTTGTTTAAGCTGTGGATGCAATAAGAGCTCATACCTCTTATGTGTCATGCTGCATTCCCTCATTTAGGGAACTGGGGTTATAAACACAATTGAAGTACAGAATTTGTATACCTGATTACTACAGTTGTGTTACTGTTCTGCTGTACTGCCAAATTATGGCTATGGTCCCATTAATCCATTTAATACACTTCCGAATCAAAACTTTTGTAAAGTAGTTTCTTAAATACATAAAACAAAATAAATAATCTGCAATTTAACATTAAATAATAAGTTAATTTATTCTACATTCTGGTGTAAATTTTAATCAAATTAAATATTTTACATTTGCTTTCAATAACAAATCAAAATTTACAAAATGGAAGGAAAACATAAGACAAAGAGATAGTAAAGTGGAGAGTTTGTGCATTGATAGTTTGTCTGTGTGTGTGTGTGTGTGTGAGTGTGCACGCAGAAGACAGAGACAATTACAGTATCTGCTTCCACACGTTGCCCTCATTGTTCATCTTCATCCAGAGATTATATCGGAATGGAATGATCTGTAGTGATGCAATACACATAAACAACACTATTAGCCAGCAAATACAATTATTCTGCAAGACTCTTTTATCTGCTCAGAAATTGCAAAAATAAACAACCTCAATCTAAATTTGATTAATTCAACCTGTTTACTGATTTAAACTGCAGTACTTCACAGGATACTGATTCCCCACTAAAACAAAACATACCATGATTTGGGGAATCTTTGCAGTGTAATCTTCTGAAGGGTCCTTTGGAGCAGAGGAGGGGTATTCAACCTTTTTCCCACCAGAAATCTGTTTTTAACATTTTAAAATGTTGTATTGATAATACAGCCTCATATTATGTACAATTACTAAATCTGCCATATTGTCTCAGAAGGTAAGTTCCATCTGTGCTGTAGTCTTGTTAAAAATCATATGGAAATATCTAGGCTTATGGATGGATGGATGGATGGATGGATGGCACAAATCTCTTTATCTTCCTTCTTCATGTTATCTAATGATGACAATGACATACCAATTATTTGTTGCAATACTTTATGGTGTAGGGGCTTCTTCACACCTTCCTCAGGGGCATTGTGTTGCCAACATTTCCCAACCCAAGGAAATGTTAGTTAAAATCTCTGCAAGGTCTTGACAGTCTTTCTTAAACAAGATCTGAGCCGGTCCAACAACCATGACCAGGTCCAATCTGACCATTTCCATCGATTCCTAGAAGTAAAAAAACAATTTCCTGTAAGTCTTTAGCTTTATATTATGTATGTGAGTAATACTGCATTGAAAATCAGACATGAACAAATATGGCACTAATGGTTGCCATGTTTGTTTTAGAAGTCTGTGGTATTGGCAAAGGTCTTCCACTTCTATGCAACTGCATATGTGAGTTTGAGTCAGCCACAGGGCAGTAAAGAAAATTCAAAAACTTTAGCTAGACATCTAAGTTGCATAAATTGTCCAAATTGCCTGGATAATCAGTACAATATTTTTGTACCTGAAAAAGGTGTGTGTTAAAAGGGCAGGTTGACATATGGGTATGTATACAAACACATACACAGACACACACACACATACACACACAGATGTTGTGCTTTTAATTAGGCAGGTACACTTTTATTTAGCTAGAATAGGTAACATAATAATTTACCTCGCATGAACACTTAACTAGAGAGCTAAAATTAACCTAGTTACTGTAGCTAACATTAGCTAGGAAAACTTTCACTGTACTTATATTTGCCAAGACCTTTCACTTATTTGAAAAAACTAAAACACAGGACTAAATGGTCTATCACAGCAGAAAAATAGTATGCAGCCATACTAGTGAACATTAGAATAAGTTCTTCAGCCAATTTAAATTATTGATGTGTCAGGTAACAGACTGCTGTTTTGTAGCTCTCATCAGATAACCTAGCACAGGTTAGTGATATCCTAACATCACCAGATGGCACTAGTTATGTCCTGTCACAAATTTCTCATCACCCTATCAAAGAGCTAAAAGATGCCATTGCCATTGGTTTGTGGGCATTTGTTTTTGTCTTTGATAGCTGATGAAAAATGTGTTACTGGATATGAGCACTGCCATATGGCAATGTGAACTTGAAATTAAAAGTTTTTTAATGTTCACAAGTAAGGCCCCTTTGTATTTCGTGTAAGTGTCAAGAAACTGTCATTGTACCCAGCAAGTGTTGTCCTTCATGTTTTCTCCGAATGGTCGTTTCATGGAATGGAAAGTTGGCACGAGAACAGGCCAGCAGACTGCCTGCTCGTGCAAAGATGTTTGACGCGTTCCTCTGCAGAAATATCAGACTGCAGTAGCACCACGGTTATAATGGAAATAAACTACAGTGAAAAACGCATGCTACTGTACAGTCATACTGCAGTACTTCATATCTCTTCAGTGTACTTGATTGAGGACATCATACTTCAATTAAACAGCATTAAACCTGCACTACGTAGGATTTTTTCAGTAATAGGGGACAAAGTAATTTTCAGTAATTTTTTCAATTATAGGGGACAGAACTAAAGATTTATCCCCTATAAACATGTTGTGTAAACTAATGAGGCCCTCTAAGACTTGTTTAGCAGCACTGACAGTTCAGTGTCAGTGGAATGTCAATTTATAATTTAGAAGCGTGCCGCTACTTTCCAGCCAATTCTGTTCCAGCAATCCCATTCCAGCCAATCGCCTTCTGCGAGGCGGGCCTTCCAGCCAATTGCCTTTTGCAAGGCGGGCCTTCCTCCTTGGCATATTTTGTGAATGTGAATTTACCTGGATGATACGAGATTATATATAGTATAAGTACACCTTAGGGAGCAAAGTTCACTTACTGTAAGAATCTATAATGGCAGCTAGAGACCAGGACGACAAACTGCCAATTCCTCCCTTGTCTAGTACAGCATACACTATGACAACTGCAAAGAAGCGAAAGAATACTTAGACTAGCTCTCTATAGCTAGCAACCAGGAACCCTAAGCTAACGTTAGCAAGGCTAAGAATAACATGGAACTCTGAGTTAGTGCAGGTAATTCTATTTTTCATATTATTATTCTTCGGAACTAAATTCTCTATTGGGCATTGGTGCGGAATCGCTTTCTGACCGGTGAGTAATTGCAAAATGCTGTAATTTATTTTTTTACTGATAAAATCCTACCTAGTGCTTTAAGCTGCAGGGCTTTTTGTAAGGGTAAAGTTGTTCCAAGTGAGAGAATTTTTATGTATATTTCCTGCTTGCTCCCAGCAGGCCCTTTCAAAAAAGTGTTACGATGTTTTTATTTGATTGGGTTACTTCAAAAGTTTGATCAAGGCTCCCTGTGCACATATGTACAGTTTTTTCACTGTACTTTCAGCATGCAAACTGTGCACAAGCCATTTAATTATTCAAAAGAGACATTTTTATTGAGACCAGCAGGAAGAGTGAGCTTCTGGCCCATAGTCTTGAGTGGCATCGTCTGTACCATAAAACCATGCTGAGGTGAAGTTTATATCTTGGTTTATAAACAGTAGTTCGCTACAGTTATTTTTTATTTTGGTATTAATCACATTATTATTATTTTAAATTAAGATGGGTGAATACCTTTGTTAGGGAGGTTAGTGAATTCTTTTAATTGATACCTGGAGTTGGACCATAACTTATTCTTAATCTATGTTTACAATCGCAATTTGGTCAGATCAGAGCTCCCCCGTCTCCCTGCATTGAAACTTTATGTTCATGCCTCAAATGTATTTTATAACTCTTTTTTTACATCAGCAGTTGTCAAAAAGTGCTTTGACAGATAGCCAGTGTGAAACCCCAAAGAGCAAGCAACAAGAGTTGTTGTGCCTGATGGGAATTCATGCATGAAAACCCCCTCAACACAGCAGTAACCCCAGCAGCTGGTAGACATTAGCTCTAAGATCCATCAGGTTACGGCAGCAGGCTGGTACTGAACCCAGGTTATCAACCATGCTACACCAAGATGCTGCCTTCTGTTGTATAATATGTAGGTGTGTTTGTCTGTACAGTATTTCTGCATGTGTGTTTGTTTGCAAGTGCGGTGATACTCACTTGCTTTTTGTTTGATGATTTCCCATTCTTCTGACCTATCTAGGTGTTCAGTAAGTCTGGAGCAGAGTTTCACATGGCCAACATAATCCAGAAGCATGTCAATTATGGGTCCTGCCCAGGAGCTTATAACCAGAGTTGACATTACCTCACAGAACTAGTGATGGAAACAAAAAAGCAATGGTAAGATATTGTATATTTTGCATACCAACTTTAGAAGTAGTGTCCAAATATCTAGACTGGGGTGAAAATGTATTAACTCAATTGATTAAATAAATAATTCAAATACTTAGCTTATTTGTATGCACACACATGCATAAATTAATCCCACTGTGCAACAATAATGGCACTGAGCCTTTTTCTGAAATTACTGAGGTGGATAACATGGTGAGGGCACTTTACTCCATGAAGAACCACTCCAGATCATCAATATGCTTTGTTTATGCTCATACACTATAAAATTTAAACATCTGTTTTCAATGGGTTCCAAATGAAGAGATAAGATGGGCAGTGTCTTCCTGGAAAATCCACTAATGCCCAAGTTTAAGCCTCCTTGGCAACCAGGAATTTGGGTAAAATATCCAGGTACTGGGTAAAGTTCATGACTGATCTTTAACAATGGTCCCAGAACCAGTGGAAGCAAAATAGCATCAAACTACCATCTTTTATAATAGGTATAAGGTTATTTTCTGCACTTGCATTCTCATACCAAACCAACAACTGGTGTGCTCAGACATCACTTCCATGAAAAGTACTAATGTTTAAGAAACTTCAGATGTTTACATTTATTAGTGATGCTAAGCACTGTGGAAATGTAGCTCAGGTAGGCCTCCATACCAGGGACAAAGAAACTAGGAGGGTTGCTCTTTAAAAATCCAATAAATTAATATATACCTTGTTATCTTGATAATTCAAGTTGTTTTGTGTCAATAGGCCACTTGGCCCTAAATAGGAGTTAAGTGCAAGGCTTGTGTTAGAAGAGTCAGCTTGACATTAAAACATACAGTAATCTGTATGCTCATCTTAACAATGGAAAGCAGAGAAAGTTATTACATATTTATTGAAATTGAATTTATTGAAAACCCGTGATATCAAGGAATAATTCTTCATTGAGGAAAGGTCACACACATTGTGTTCTCCAACTCACTAAACATTTTAGAAAACGGCTGAGTGCTGTTATTTTTTAAACAAAGATATAGGATGTTTTGAAACCAGAAGTGCATTTTTTGTATTACTTGTTAATGTAAATGTATAACTCTGAGCAACTGCATTAGTACAGGGGTTTCTTATTTAGTTATGTCATGCCAGAATAATGTGTGTGGTATTTCTTTTCACTGAATGTTACATTATGTGCATTAGGTCATTATTTCGCTGTCAGCCATTGTTATGATTAACTCTTGTACAAACCACCAGATGGCATCTTTGAGTGCTTAGAAATGGTTTTGCTTTTGACTTGACATTTCAGCTTTTGTGTGAAGATGTTTTTATCTGTATTTCATTATGTGTAAAGATAATGTGTATTGAGTAGTCTATAATGACACTTAATATATAAATACACTGGGCTATCATCACTTTTTTGAGTCAAAGCATCTGTAGGTGACGGGGGTCTTTTCATATTACAGTAGACAGCTCCTTTCTAACTATACTAGCAAAGAAAAAAATATAAATGATTTTCCACATGTCTACCTTATCAATTAGCCCTATATATTAATTATACATATTATGCTGCCTATTGTAATCTAATTGTATGCATAATGTAAGCAATACAATTACAATAGTTTGTAATGTAGTTAAAGGTATGGATAGCTTTTCTACAAAAGATTTCCATTGCCAATCCATTTGATATCTGTTTAATGCCATTACGTGCTAAATCATTATCAGTACAACCTATGCTTGCAGCTTAAGAGTTTAAAGTGTGCAGGGCTAAAAATGTTTACTCCAAATCAATATTAATCAAAACAGTTATAAAAGTGATATTTACTCACTGGTGTCTTCAGAAATAGGCATTGGTTAATACACATCTCCATTCTAGGCCAAACCCATAGTATAAGTTCATCTGGGAGAATCACACAGTGGCAAGCTATCTGGGCTTAAATCTGTGTATAAAATAATATCATTTCCAAATGTTTTTCACGATATAAAATACTTCAGTATTTAAATTAATTTATACAGTAATGTTTTGCTTCTGTTTTATCAAACTTATCCAAATTCTCTCACCTCACCTTTCTTAAAATAACCATTGCAAATGTCAGCTAACATTAGCCATTGGTAAGTAACACTGAACCAAATATATTTGAAGTAAAACTGAAACAAATATTGAGTTGAGATCTTTTTTTGTGTGTGTTTCAAATATTTTTATTGAACTAAAAACAGGATAGTGTAAGAAGTTTACAAAAATTAGTATCTGCACCCCTGTTACCGCAACCAAAACGCACAAGCAGAGACAAAGGAAGCAGAACAAACAAAGGAAAAATATAAACAGAAAAAACAAAGAAAGTGGAAATAAAACATTGTTTTTGTCTGCAAAGACCTCTCTAAGGCATTTGACACTGATTATCATATAATTATTAAGGAAGTTGTCCCAAATAGGCCTTAGCTCTGATGCATGTGCTTGGTTTTGTGACTGTCTTAAAGACTGTACTCAGGCCATTGTGTCTGATGGAGTTATGTCTGATTTTCTTGAGGTGGATAAAGATGTTCCACAGGGATCAATTTTAGGACCTGTTCTTTTTACTCTTTACATTAATTATGTTGGGCAATCAATTAAAGACTGTGCTCCACATCTGTATGCAGATGATACTGTTACTGTATCTACTATGCTACTGCACTGACTATTGGTCTAGCAGTGTCAAAGTTGCAGTCTGGTTTTATAGCTTTTCAGGCCACCCTTACAAATCTAAAGCTTGTTCTAAATATTGGGAAAATGAAATACATGCTTTTCTCAAAGTCCCATAAAAACATTTTTTCTGGATTGCATCTTTATTCAATAAATATTTCCATGATTGAACTAGTACCTGCATACAAATACCTTGGTCTTTGGATAGACAGTGATCTATCCTTCAAGAAACATGTAACGGAGCTAGTTAAGAAGCTTAAATGTAAAGTGGGATTCTCACATAGAAATAAACCTTTTTTCTCCCTGACTAGTAGAAAGTTAATTCTTCAGTCAACATTTTTACCTGTTCTTGATTATGGAGATTCTATATACCACAGTGCAACAGACACGACCCTGAGATCCCTTAACTCTGTTTATCATAGTGACCTTCGTTTTATTACATCTAACAGTTTTAATACTCATCACTGCATCCTTTATGCTTCATTGCATGCCTTTCATTAAAGACACGTACTGTAGACCACTGCACTACTCTCTGTTTGTTTACAAAGCCCTTCTCCATAGCTTGCTTGATTATAATATCAGGTCACAGGGTTGGTTACTAACATTACTGACCCCTTTGGAAAAAACACTGAGCTTTGTAGATCAGCTTTTTCATGCTTAATGCCCAATGTTTGGAATGGGATCCAGTCGGTACTTTGTTTGGATGCCTTAGTGTCCTTGGGTCAGTTTGTTTTAATGGCCAAGGATTTTTATATTGACGAATGTATATGTTTTCCTCTAACTCTGTATGTCTATGTATTTTTGCATGTTTTGTATGTATTTATGTGCCATTTGATTGGTTGTGTTCCCAGGGCACACTTGTGAATGAGACTCAGGTCTCAATGTGACCAACTGGTTAAATAAAATAACATAAAAATAATATTTTTGCTTTCTTTGTTCTGCTTCTTATGCTCAACCTCAGTATAGGGTTTACATAAATTAACATGCATGCAATAAAAAATTTGACACTTATTTACCTGAACAGGTTCCGTGGTATTTCTGCGTGTATCCGTACTGTAGCGAAAATCCCTCTCAGCGGTCTCCTGAACAGATGGGTGTGGACCACTGCCATATATGCAACTAAAACAGGAGTGGGCATCACAGCCGTTGTCCATCAGATACTTAAGCATGGTGAGGTTCTTCATACTGAACATGACAGTGGCCGAGAATGAGGTGGGGTGAGTAGAGACATAGGCATTGACGTTGGCCCCATGTCTCACCAGCAAAGTGACCAGTTCAATACTACCCTGCCTAGCTGCCACCAGTAGCGGGTTGAAGGTGTCCAGGTTGGGGTTGGCTCCGGCTTCTAGAAGCATGGTGGTTGCGTCTACATTGCCATTGGCGACGGCAAAGTAGAGTGTTGTCCTGCGATGGTCCTCATACATCTTGGAGCGTTCCTCTGACAGCATGGCGTTGACGTCGTAGCCAGCTTCAATCAGGACCTTCAGAACTTCATTCCTGTTGCGCTCTGCTGCTAGGTGTAGAGGACTAATGCCACTACGCCTCACTCTAGTCTTGCTGGTGGCATTGATCAGCATGGACACAATACTGAAATCAAAAACCACAGAGGTAAATTAGAGGTTGCACAGAGTTTAGGGTTGGGAGGCTCTCTTAAAGTTTTGCACATTTCAGAAATTCCAGTTTGGAGTTTTCTCAGATACAGTAGATTGTGGGAATCCCCCAGCCGGAATTAGGGGTTGACGTCTCCACAACAACAACCTGTCAAAAGGTAAAAAACAAGAGGTACACATTCTAGGATAAAAATAATATTTCTTCACAGCTTTGTTGTGGTGTCTACAAAAATATTATGTTTCACAGATAATATAAAAAAATGTACAGTGATGCATGCCATGGGACAAAAATGCATGCCAAGCATTTAGCATTTTGTGCTCCATGAACTGAATGTTGTTTAAGAATTCTGTTCCTTTCAGTTAAGGTATGGGATCCTAAAGGAAAATGCTAATGTGAGGGAAATCACTGCATCATTGGGAGACTAGGGTATGAATCCATTTCTTGTATTATCCCACGGATGGTGGTGCAATGGGCCAGGACTGACCAGGTTTGGGGGCCAGTAATTGAATTTCTTTGCCTTGCCTGGTGGTAGTTTGAGTAACTGTGAGCTCAAACAAGGTATACGTTTTGGACACTTTCTGGTTGAGTGAGCAGCATGATAAGAATTAGAATGGTTTGGGATGTCCTTCAGAAGACACATCTCAACATTAACTGTCCCGAGTCTGTTAGAAATTGCTGCAATAAAGAAGGACTTTGATTATGAATTGGATATCACCAAAAATATTAAGTGTCAGGGAAATCAGTGGAGTCAGATTAATAAACTAAAAGAGGGGGTAAAGTAGGGAACAGGGGAAAAGTATTTGACTCATTTTAATTTAAGAACAACAAAAATACATTCATAGTTGTTCCATGTTGAGAGGGGTCAAAAGTGCATCTGACCTCAAACCACACACACTTAGGTAGTTGCTTGCACACTTAACTGACACACACAATTCCAATCAGGGTGCATGGGGGTCATTATTACAAATATTAATATGAAATGAAGAGGAAAGTTAGGGGAGATGACTGTAGTTAAGTCATTGATTTTTTTTCTGTCACGATAACAAAACTCTGTGGTTGTCCAACTATAAAAAACTACCTTTGTGCAACAACAGACTGCTCCTGCTCCATTAACAAACAATGGCTCCTATGCCACAATTTGGCAGACTGCGTGTTGAATGGAAACTACGGATTTCAACATGCATCCACAGCACTTTGATTGCACTCCACAATGAATGCATGTATATTTTTAAGAAGATATTTAATGAATAAACAAATCTATTGATTTGACAGAGTATGGCTAATCCCACTGTAATGATAGCCATAACTGTAGCATTAGACAAAAAATGTGCCAAGGAAATAAGTACACTCTGGTCTGGGTCACTGCGCTCTAGCCAACAGTTTGCAAATACTGTGCAGGTAGGCTCCCTGAGGTTACATTATGAGAGAAAGATTATTTTTATTTGCCATACATCAAGCCACTAGGCTAACACACTCAACATTAATTAGAAAAAAGAATCAAGCTTATTACTGTGCGCTTTCATCAGACTGTAAAGTTAATTCATTTCTAATTTATCTGCATTCCCGAGTCATGATGACAGGACCACGGAACACAAGCATCCCATGAATCCAAGCGCAGAAAAACATTTCTTTAATAATGATGTTGTTTGTCAATATTATTCATATTTCATCAATGCTTTTCATCAATTTGAATCATATCTGCTGTGATTGTTTTAAACAGTATGTACTGTATATACTGTACATTTCTGTCATAAAGAATGTGGATGGAGACATGGTTCATAAAGTGGTATGGACAAATGGTTACAGAAAACAAGGAATATTAATATTGAACACATTTTTAGAAAAACATTCCTAAAATAATGGATTTAGTGACAAACAAAAATTCTCTACTGAGGAAGTCTTGGATTAAAGTCACATGATAAAGAATAGCTTTTACTACATAACTTAATTGGCAACTCAAGTCAGCTATTGGAACTTACTTAACTGACTTTTCAAAATTGTAGAAGTCATAGGTCAGCAGGGTTTTTCTGGAAACAATAGAAGATCATGTACAAATAATTTCTTGATTAGTCAGAGTTTGGCTAATGATATCCTCATGACCAATATATTGTTTTATTGTTTATATGTCATGTATTTAATTTTTGGTCCAGTAGTAGAAAACAAGATGGGTAAACCATGGGTCGAGATTATCTGAGCAGAATGTCCAAAGGCAAAACGTAATTATAAAAATCTGAAAAACTTTAGAACAATCAACTATTTATGTTGATACTACCACACTTTAATAACATACATTATTGGAATTGAATTGATTTTTTTTCCACAGACAGATTACAGGGTAAGGAAGATATTTGGTCATTTGGGTAAAGGATCATTACAAGACTAACATACGATGTTTGCACCTACCCATCAGTTCCTCGCTGGGCTGCAATATGCAGTGGGAGGAGTCCTTTCTGGCATGCTTTGTTTGCATCAGCATTCTGCAAAAGAAGAAGATCCACAATCTCCTCGTGGCCATTCTTAGCCGCCTCGTACAGAGCTGTGGCCCCATCAGTTGCCTGACTGTTGATATCAGCACCTAGAACATATACAGCAAAACATAAAGTTAGAAAAGTCAACCAAAGATCCGTTGTTAAGTCTCAGTAACAATTTGGTATAATGCAAGGTTTTAATACCATGTTTAATGAGAAATCGAAGGGTTTCCACACGTCCACTCTGGGCTGCAGTAAACAGGGGCGTGATACCGTAGATGTTGGTAGGGCTGAGGTTAGCCCCGGCCTGAACCAACATCTCACAGATCTCCACACTGTTGCGGCTCACAGCTTCCTGGAGTGCCGTCCAGCCCTGGATGCAGTGTTTGTTTACCACAACACCATGATTCAGAAGCATGGCCACAATCTCAGCATTCTCCTTTTCACAGGCTGTGGAACACAGTCAAAGATTGGCTGACAGGAGTTAAATGGAAGACTTTTCAGCCTTTTTTCCTAAACAAGGGCTTATGGACATTCCTATGTTATGCAAAACTATTTTTTTGAAGAACACACAAAAAACGAATAGGGAACCACATAGCAATTAGGCTTATGTCTTTCTTACTGTCTTAAAAAATTTAAGCAAAAGAAGCAACAGATCATCGTGATAAAAAAAAATTAAGAGAAACCCCTTCATGCCAGACAAGTAAATCCGTGATAACTCATAAATCTTTAAAGTAATCAAGTATCTTTCTCAGGCTGTTTGTACTTTGTGTTGAGCACCCTTCTGGTAAAACAGACATTTCACGGTGCATGTCAGAGCAAAGACCAAGCCATGAACTCCAAGGAACTCTTAGTAGACCTTAGCCTGGTGTTGAGACATAGATCTGAGGTTTTAATAAAATAAAAGAAGTTTGAAACCACCAAGACTCTTCCTAGAGTAAACATTTGTTTGCCAGCAACTGTGTCCACTGCCTTGTTTATACTTGACAGATATGAGCACATAAGTTACAGTTTACCAGTAGGTCTGTAAGGCAAATGTGTTACCTTTATAGAGGGGGGTCTCTCTCTCCTTGGTTGCAAGTTCTGGATCAGCTCCCTTCTCCAGAAGTGCCTCCACACAGGCCACCTTACCCCTGCCCACCGCCAAGATGAGAGCCGTCTGGCCTTTTAGGTCACACTTGTTTATCATTTCAGGTTGAGCTTCAAAAGAGTTACACAGGAGACCAAAACGTGACTAGGCTATATTACAGATATTTTATTCTGTAGTATTCTTTAAGTTGCCATTTACTATGTAAAATGTACTTCGTAATGAAATATTAAGATGGCTCTTCCCAGTAAATATCCATTGTTGTATACCAAGTAACCTCATGCTAAAATAACTAATATAAAAGTGATACCAGTTTAACAAAAAAAGACTATTACATTGATCCACAGAATGACTTTACTACAGTCAATTCAAGAAGTATTGGCACCCTTCATGACATTGAGCAAAAGTAAGAGCAAAAAATAAACAACACAAACAATGAGTCATATTTTGGGCTGAAATTTAAGGTAGCCATATACTATCATTACAACCCAATAATTTTTTAAACCCAACATTTTATTGAGTAGTAAGAATTTTCTGCAAAAGTGGTTATGAAACTGTGATCCTTGGATTCTTCTTTGCCTCTCTCACCATCTTTGTCACCATGCGTGGGGTTGATATACACGTGTCCTTTTTGGGGGGCAAATTTGCAACTGTTTCAGACTTGAAACTCTGAAACCCTGATAATTGCCCTGACAGTGCTTAGTGGTAATTGCAACTGTTTCTGTGTTTTGTTTTTAAGAAATGATTGTGGTGAAATTAAAATATACAGTTTCCCTTATGTTTGAGCCCATTCTTTGTTTTCTTTATTTTTTGCAATGACTTTTGTCAAATTTCATGAAGCACATACATCTTGAATTCATTTTAAATGTTTGAAACCAAATCTAAGGAGTTTTTAATTGTGCTTACCACCCAGAAGAATTCTGACGCACTGGTCTTGGCCGTAATATGCAGCCTCATGTAGCAGGGTCCATCCATATTTGTCATGCTGCAGTATGTTATTCGGTGTGTTTGTAATCATAGCTCTTACTTTGGTCGCATCACCATTCAGGATGGCTTTCACAATATTATCCTCTTTCCTGACAGGCAGAACATAAAAGGCAAACACAATTTATTTTAACTCAGTAATTACTTTTATGAAGTGGTAAAATTGTTTAATTGATGGGAATTTTGAATCATTTTAGAGACTGATCCGTTTGAGTCTTTACTTGAAAATTACAAAAACAGGACCCCTACCGGTGAACCTACCGGGAAGCAAACTGAAAACTCAGTAGAGTAATGAAAAAAGGCCTAGTTTTGGCTGCAACTGAAATGCTGAATTGGTTTTGCCTCATTGCTGAAAGGCAAATTAACACATATCATGAGAGACCTAAAGCAACTGTGTAGCCCACTTTAAGTTTTGGTTATATATAGCTCTGTCATCATAACATTCAATAGTTCATTAATTTTATTAATTCTTGGCATGTCTAAATAATAATAAAAAAGTAAGAATGTATGGTGGTCTGAGGTGGTCCGGGGGTCTAGACCGCTGCCTTTGGTGTGCATGTACTTCTGCAGCATTAGTTCAAATTCGGCCTACTGCTCTGTCAGCAATAACACTGCTATAAAAATGATGGAGATACAGTGGATATAAAAAGTCTACACATCCCTGTTAAAATGCCAGGTTCTTGTGATGTAAAAGAATGAGACAAAGATAAATCATGTCAGAACTTTTTCCACCTTTAATGTGATCTATAACGTGAACAATTCAATTGAAAAACAAACTGAAATCTTTGAGGGGGAAAAATGAAAAATAAAAAACTCACAATAACCTGGTTGCATAAGTTTGCACACCCTTAAACTAATACTTTGTTGAAGCACCTTTTGATTTTATTACAGCACTCAGTCTTTTTGGGTAGGAGTCTATTAGCATGGCACATCTTGACGTGGCAATATTTGCCCACTCTTCTTTGCAAAAGCGCTCCAAATCTGTCAGATTGCGAGGACATCTCCTGTGCACAGCCCTCTTCAGATCACCTCACAAATGTTCAATTGGATTCAGGTCAGGGCTCTGGCTGGGCCATTCAAAAACATTAATCTTCTTCTGGTGAAGCCATGATTTTGTGGATTTGGATGTGTGCTTTGGGTCTTTGTCGTGCCGAAAGGTGAACTTCCTCTTCATCTTCAGCTTTCTAACGGACGCCTGAAGGTTTTGTGCCAAAATTGCCTGGTATTTGGAACTGTTCATAATTCCCTCCACCCTGACTAAGGCCCCGGTTCCAGCTGAAGAAAAACAGCCCCAAAACATGATGCTGCCACCACCATGCGTCAATGTGGGTATGGTGTTCTTGCAGTGATGCGCAGTGTTGTTTTTGCGCCAAACATACCTTTTGGAATTATGGCCAAAAAGTTCAACCTTGGTTTCATCAGACCATAACACATCTTCCCACGTGCTTTTGGGGGACTTGATGTTTGTTTTTGCAAACTTCAGCCAGGCTTGGATGTTTTTCTTTGTAAGAAAAGGCTTCCGTCTTGCCACCCTACCCCATAGCCCATTCAAATGAAAAATACGGGAGATTGTTGTCGCATGTCGCACACAGGCAGTACTTGCCAGAAATTCCTGCAGTTCCTTTATTGTTGCTGTAGGCCTCTTGGAAGCCTCCCTGACCAATTTTCTTCTCGTCTTTTCATCAATTTTTGAGGGATGTCCAGTTCTTGGTAATATCTCTGTTGTGCCATATTTTCTCCACTTGATGACTGTCTTCACTGTGTTCCATGGTATATCTAATGCTTTGGAAATTCTTTTGTACCCTTCTCCAGACTGATATCTTTCAACAGTGAGATCCCTCTGATGCTTTGGAAGCTCTCTGGGGACCATGGCTTTTGCTCTGAGATGCAACTAAGAAAATGTCTGGAAAATCCTACTAGAACAGCTGAACTTTATTTGTGATTAATCAGAATCACTTTAAATGATGGCAGGTGTGTAATGACTGGCAGGTGTGTAATAATTGGTTAATTCTGAACACAGCCACATCCCCAGTTATAAGAGGGTGTGCACACTTATGCAACCAGGTTATTTTATGGGTTTTATTTTTCATTTTTCCCCCTTGAAGATTTCAGTTTGTTTTTCAATTGAATTGTTCACATTATATGTCACATTAAAAGTGGAAAACGTTCTGACATGATTTATCTTTGTCTCATTCTTTTACATCACAAAAACCTGGCATTTTAACAGGGGTGTGTAGACTTTTTATATCCACTGTAGATTTCTATCAAAATGTTCTAAACTTGTAAGTAGGGGGTCACAAATATATACAGTGAGTCAAAAATACATAGTGGCACTCTCAAATAAAAATCACAGTCAAGAAAAATATGCATATATTTTCCCTAACCTATGTCAAAATCCAAAAACAAATGATGAATTGTTAATAAATACAAAGGATGATTAGCAAATAATGGGTAAGACCGTTTTTAAAAAAGAGAACACTAAATGCATCTATAAGGAACAACTATAGACCGGTATCAAATCTCCGTTTTATAGCCAAGATCATTGAGAAGGTTGTTTTCAATCAACTCAGCAATTTTGTGAACTCACGTGGTCTCTTAGACAAATTTCAGTCTGGCTTCCGACCTCACCACAGTACTGAAACGGGTCTGATTAAAGTTTTAAAGGATATACGGCTGAATACTGATTCGGATAAAATAACAGTTCTGGTTCTATTAGATCTCAGTGCAGTATTTGACACTGTAGATCATAGAATGCTTCTAGACAGGCTGGAAAATTGGGTAGGACTCTCTGGGACAGTCCTTAATTGGTTCAGATCTTATTTAGAAGGCTGGAGTTACTTTGTTACCATTGGCAATCGTGAATCTGATAGGGTGGCTATGACATGCAGAGTTCCCCAGGGATCAGTTCTCGGACCGCCTCTGTTCAATCTCTATATGCTACCTCTGGGCCAAATTCTACAAAACAACAACATTAACTACCAATCAATCAAATTTATTTATAATGCCCTTTTTACATCAACAGTTGTCACAAAGTGCTTTTACAAAACACCCAGCCTGAAACACCAAGGAGCAAACAACAACACTACCATAGCTATGCAGATGATACTCAAATACAGTGAGGGAAAAAAATATTTGATCCCCTGCTGATTTTGTACATTTGCCCACAGACAAAGAAATGATCAGTCTATAATTTTAATGGTAGGTTTATTTGAACAGTGAGAGACAGAATAACAACAAAAAAATCCAGAAAAACGCATGTCAAAAATGTTATAAATTGATTTGCATTTTAATGAGTGAAATAAGTATTCGACCCCTCTGCAAAACATGGCTTAGTACTTGGTGGCAAAACCCTTGTTGGCAATCACAGAGGTCAGATGTTTTTTGCAGTTGGCCACTAGGTTTGCACACATCTCAGGAGGGATTTTGTCCCACTCCTCTTTGCAGATCTTCTCCAAGTCATTAAGGTTTCGAGGCTGACGTTTGGCAACTGAATGATTGATTGCTTCTGTGGACAGGTGTCTTTTATACAGGTAGCAAGCTGAGATTAGGAGCACTCCCTTTAAGAGTGTGCTCCTAATCTCAGCTCGTTACCTGTATAAAAGACTCTGGGAGTCAGAAATCTTTCTGATTGAGAGGGGATCAAATACTTATTTCACTCATTAAAATGCAAATCAATTTATAACATTTTTGACATGCGTTTTTCTGGATTTTTTTGTTTTTATTCTGTCTCTCACTGTTCAAATGAACCTACCATTAAAATTATAGACTGATCATTTCTTTGTCAGTGGGCAAACGTACAAAATCAGCAGGGGATCAAATACTTTTTTCCCTCACTGTATATACGGCTCTCGAACCATATGACAACAGCTCAATAGATTCACTGTGTCACTGTATAGAGCACATAAATACCTGGATGAACCAAAATTGTCTACAATTAAACCAAGATAAAACAGAGATTATTGTGTTTGGCAACAAAAATAAAAGAACTAGTATTAGTAAAGAGCTGGATTCTCGGGCCTTAAAAACCAGGGACCAAGTGCATATTCTTGGTGTTCTGACTCAGACATCATGTTCAACATTCATATCAAAGTGGTCACCAAAACAGCATTCTATCATCTTAAAAATATAGTCAGAATCAAGGGCTTGGAGTCCCAAAAAGACCAAGAGAAGCTCATCCATGCTTTTATCTCTAGTAGGGTTGACTGCTGTAATGGTGTCTTGACTGGACTCCCCAAAAAGACTAAAACAGCTGCAGCTCATTCAGAATGCTGCTGCTAGAATGTTAACCAGGACCAAGAGAACAGAGCACATCACTCCGGTTCTTAAATCTTTGCACTGGCTTCCAGTCAGTTACAGAATAGACTATAAAGTGATGCTTTTAGTCTATAAATCACTGAATGGTTTTGGCCCAGAATACATTTCTGATATGTTTGAGGAGTATAAACCGAACAGGGCTCTTAGATCCATGAACTCAAGTCAGCTAGTAGAGCCCAGAGTCCAAACTAAACATGGCGAAGCTGCCTTAAGCAGTTATGCTGCACACAACTGGAATAAATTACCAGAAGATCTTAGAAGTGCCCCAACCGTATCAATTTTTAAATCCAGGTTAAAAACTCTTTTCACGCGCTTATGACTGAGCGCTTATACTTAACTACATAGTTTAGCCTTTCAGCTAAGTTTAGCCTTTATTCTTTTTTCTAATTCTAAGTTTTATTATTATGATGTTTTATTGTTGTTTATTGTTTTTATTTTATTGTATTTTTATATTTCTCTTTTTCTTTGTAAAGCACATTGAATTGCTTATATGTATGAATTGTGCAATATAAATAAACCTGCTTGCTTGCTTGCTTACTCTATCCCATTAGTGAATGCTGTGACCGTCTAGTCAAAAGCCTGTTATTACAGTAACTGTGATATCTTTCTGCTACAGGTATATCTCTTTGCTGTATCTGTTTTTTTCTTTTATCTACTCATGTTTTATATATTGTACATTTACATTGCGATCACACAAGTGTCCGAAAGATGTAACTGAAGAGCAGTAAATGCCTTGACTGTCTTAACATAAGCCTGTTATTTACTGTGATATCTTTCTGCTACAGCCCAAGATCCTGTTGTATGAGATTTTGTTTGCCTCAGTCTGCAGTCGGTTACACAAGTCACCTATAGACAATGTAATCTAGCCGAGGATGAGATGAGGCAACGAGCTAATGTAATGTTACTGCATGCCAGATGTAGATAAAAAAAGCAACAAGCTAGATACACATTGAGCAAAGCTGACTACTGTAGCAACCAAACATCCTTATACTGTAACAAATTATGTTAATACCAATATTATTATTGTCTGAATATCTCCCTTGGTGCTTCACAATAATATACTACATTACACTACAGATTATATTGTCTATTAGGTGACTTGATTGAGTAGAAAGACAGGCAATATTCAATAAGCTAACTAGGTGATTGAAACCTGAAAGTCACCTGTGGCCAACTTCTCTCCGCCATGTTCAAAATCAAAATGTTTGTCTTGATTGTTTCGAAATTACACACAATGCTGGTGAGCTATAGAAATCTGTAACATACAGCCTAAAATGATGCTGAATTGTAAAATGTGTAAACATAAATCATATTTATTACCCAAAACTTAATTCACACAAGTAATTATGTGCTGTGTAATTTTGAAAGGATGTTTTAAACGTGTAGGTGTTCTGGAGACTAAGCATAACCAGAACTAAGGAGGTCCTAATCTGGATCCCGTATGCAACTGATCCATCAAATGCAACTCAAATATGCAACACTACTCACAAATATGTAGCCGCCCTCACGAATATGTGGAGCAACTCACAAATATGTAAGGCCGCTCACAAATCTAATGCAAGTCATAAATCTGTAAAATGCAGGTGACAAATGCTGTAACATCCACAAAAACATGATTGAACATAAAAAACGGTCTTACAATTATTTGCTAATCGTGCTTGTTTTTGTTAATGATTCATGATTTGTTTTTGGATTTTGACCTATGTTTGTGAAACTATATGCATATATTTCTTGACAGTGATTATTTGACAGTTTTGACAGTTTTGTATTTGTGACTTGCTACTTACAAGTTTACATTTTAATAGAAATCTATCTCCATAAAAAATACCCCATACTCAATATGGATTTCCTGATCTAATTGCACACTCGTAACTCCCTCAGGTTCCTTAAGCAAGATTTATGCTTCTGTGGGTCTGTAAAGCTAACTGTGGTTGTCAGATGAATGAGCGTGCCTTCACACACATTGACCAATGTAACTTCCTGGTTTGAAGAGCAGTGTGGAGAAAAGCAGCATGACAAAAAAGATACTAGATGTCTGTAAAGTTATAATAGGTACTCAGTTTCTGACATTGTCAGTTTATCTAACAACTACACTGTCCAGTATTGTGACAGAGTTCAGCTTAGCTAGCCAGCCAAGGAAGCTTGCTGTTATAAAAAATGGAATGACTCAAATTTCTTTAACCAGAGGACGATAAAACAAATGAGATGTACTCATAAATAAAAATCACCCTGGTTAATCACAAATTATCTAACAATTAAATACATTGACATCTTACTTTGTAAGACAACAAAATGTGTGAACATGGGGGTGTGGGGTGTGAATATTTAGGGTAGGAGACTGCTCCGATTGTGTACATAAAAACAACCCATCGCTAGGAGACACTATAGTGCCATTTTGCATTGAGATTGCCCTTCCAATACCTCTTCCAGCAACTGCCCCTCCAATAGTGCAATCTGACCTTTGCTAACTTTTAGAACCTGCAACTGTACATCCATCTCAGCACAGAGACTTGTTTTCAGTGTTGCTATTTTCTTCCTTGGTGGCATGTGAACTTCACATGCTTTAGTACTTGGATCTATTTCCAGAACAGAGTCATGAGATGTGATAGGACAGGTGTTTCGTACATGGCCAGTTGGAAAACAAGCAGGCCAGACTGTTAAAGGAGTTGTTGTAGTTAAACTACTGACACTTAGGGCCTCTCAGTGTACCAGATAGCAGTAAGCGTGTTAATAGACACACATGACTAATAAGAATACACCAATAATCACAGAAAGCATAAACATTTCTTGAACATACCTTGACTGGCAATGATTTATATTAAGTTTCCCTATGCCATGAAGTGTCTTTATAGCTCAATTAAAAACAGTGGATGATAGCTGGCACATACACGTCAGTTGGGTTGGCAGTAGGTGGCCTATGGGTTGGTTCCTGCCTTGGATGATTTGGTGAGTTCTGCCTGGTTGCAGGTGGGTTCGTCCTGTACTCGAATGTACTTCTCCCTGGAGCTGTGGGGGTGTTGCTGGCTTCACCCAGTGCACTGGCATAGTGGGCATCACTGAGGCTACGTTCAATAGCCAGCTGCATCAGCTCGTCATCTGACAGGTTGCTGTAGAGACTGTAGTCATCAAAACCCAGGATGGGGTCTACTGCCGAGCCAGGCATGGACATGTTGGCAACAGCCATATTGGATCTTTGGAGGAAAATAAGGCATTGAGTGTGCTAGTTACATATTTTATATTATGCATAACATCCCCAATGTCGGATCTTGAAAAATCTACTTCCATTTCTTACACTAAGCCAAACTGAGTTTAACCCAATTACTCAAAGCTCAATTAAGTTGATATTTTAAAGTATATGGAATTGTACGTGAAGTGCGAAAATCTGTCAGGGACATTGCACTAGTCCAGTGTTTCCCAATCCTAGAAATGTACGTTTTAGTTTTTGCCCATTGCACTCACACACCTGATTCAAATGTTGCCCTACCACTTACACATCTGATTGACATAATAAACCTATCATCAAGTCTTTAATTTTAATCAGGTGTGTGATTGCTAGGGTAAAAACAAAAACATCCACCCCTTGAGGTCCCTAGGACCAGAATTTGGAAACATTGCACTAGTCTTAGAGAACTTGGCTCAGTGCCAGTATTGGTTTGGGAATGCCCACTCCTCCAGCATGCATGTGCCAATGAATACTACCTGGTTAATATAAGTGCAGTGTGATAGCTGTCAGGACCTTCTATATTGGACCCTCTTGTCAGAAGGAGTGGCATCAGGAGAAAAACATTTAAAAAAGCCTATTTAAAATATTTTTTACCCTGATTAGGCAGATGCAATTAAGTGATTTCAGTAGGCGAGCAGCAGTGTTTTCTAGTAGTAGCGACCATGGACTGTGAGTGAACAGCACAACTTTTCTCTCAAAACAGTGCAGACTGCTAGGGCGATGGCTAGGACACTAGGCAGGCTACTACTGTTTAACTTGACATGAAACTAATGTTTAAATCCCAGTGCTGAACAAACAGCTATTCCTGTATGGATTTAAATTAAGCTACATCAGCAAACAAAGTGGTTACAATTTTTTAGAACAAATAAATGGATTTAGGAAAGGTGAAGGAATGTTTTTCGACGTCAAAAATCCTCGGCCTTTCTATTGTTTATGAGGTCTACTGAAAATTTGTGCACCATAAACAGGAAGAACTCATTCCATCTCAGAAATCTGCCAGAGACCGGGAGGACTTTGATATATCTGATACATCAGGCTCAGGGTTCACCCTCCCTCTCACAATCCTGAGAGGAGTATGAGAGCAAAGCTTTCAGGGTCAGTAGGGTAAAGAGGAAACTACTCACTGTAACTGGTAATTCTAATCTGACTGACCTAAAAGGGTGTTGAAAAGCAGAACAGGAACAATTGTATTGACATGTATTAATAAAACACACTGCTCAAAAAAATTCAGGGAACACGTAATCATCACAGTATAGCACCAAGTCAATTAAACTTCAGATATACCAATCTGTCCAGTTAGGAATCATAAGCGATTGTGAATCAATGTCACCTGTTTTGGTGCAAATCAAAGTGACAACAGGTGCACTGGGGAGGCAAGAGCAAGACAATCACCAAAAAGGGAATGGTTTTGCAGGTGGTGCAAAATGATCTCCAGCAGACTACTGATGTACATGTTTCTGAGCAAACTGTCAGAAACAGACTCCATGAGGTAGGCCTGAGGGCCCGACGTCCTCTAGTGGGACCTGTGGCCACAGTCCAGCTGTGTATACTCGATTGGCATTCACCAGAGAACACCAGAATTGGCAGGTCCGCCATTGGCATCCCTACACTGAGCACATTAATCCCCATCACTCCCACAATCATGAAGTGCTTCGAAAGACTAGTTCTGGCCCTCCTTAAGTCCTGCCTCCCCCCAACACTGGATCCCTACCAGTTTGCCTACCGGTCGAACAGGTCTACAGAGGACGCCATCTCCACAGCTTTACACTCTGCCCTGACCCACCTGGACAAAACCAACACCTATGTGAGAATGCTATTCATAGCAAGCAAGCAAGTTTATTTATATAGCACAATTCATACATAGAAGCAATTCAATGTGCTTTACAAAGAAAAAGAGAAATATAAAAATACAATAGAATAAAAACAAATACTAGAATAAAAACAATAAACAACAATAAAACATCATAATAATAAAATGTTGAATAAGAAAATACAATAAAAAACAAAATAAAAACATAACTGGTACATTCCGTAATAGATTCCATGAGGAAGCTATAAAAGCTGTAACGCTAAACAGTGTGGTTGAGTTTAAGCGCTCAGTCATAGGCGTGTGAAAAGTGTTTTTAACCTGGTTTTAAAAATGTATACATTTGGAGCACGTCTAAGATCTGGTAGTTTATTCCAGTTGTGTACAGCATAATTGCCATGTTTAGTTTGGACTCTGGGCTCTACTAGCTGACCTGAGTTTATGGATCTAAGAGCCCTGCTTGGTTTATACTCTTCAAACATTTCATAGGCTTCAGCTCAGCATTCAACACGGTCATCCCCTCTAGGCTGGTCAACAAACTCCATGACCCGGGGATCAGCCCCATTCTCTGCAACTGGACTTTGGACTTCCTAAACAACAGACCACAGTCTGTCAGGTTAGACAACCTCACCTCCTCCACCCTGATCCTGAACACTAGTGCTCCACAAGGCTGTGTCCTGAGCCCCCTCCCGTACTCCCTCTTCACCCATAACTGCAATCCTGTACACTGTTCCAACACCATCGTCAAGTACACAGACGACACCACGGTGATAGGCCTGATCAGAGACAATGACGAGTCAGCCTACAGGGAGGTCAAGTGCCTGGTGGCATGGTGCGCTGATAACAACCTGGCCCTCAACGCAAAGAAAATCAAGGAGCTCATTGTGGATTACAGGAAGTCTAAAGGCTGCAGTCATGCCCCAGTGCAGTCATGGCACAGAGGTGGAGCGTGTGTCCAGCTTCAAATTCCTGGGTGTCCACATCTCTGAGGACCTCTCCTGGACCATCAACACCTCAGCCTTGGTCAAAAAGGCGCAGCAGCCTTTTTTTGGTACTTTTTGAGGAGGCTGAAAAAGGCCCCCTGTCTTCCAAGATCCTTGTGAACTTTTACTGCTGCGCAATCAAGAGCATTCTGACAAACTGCACCACAGTGTGGTTTAGCGGTTGCTCCGTAGATGACCGGAAGGCCCTGCAACAGGTGGTGAAAACTGCCCAGCACATCACTGGTGCCCAGCTTCCTGCCGTTGCAGACCTTCTGAGGAAGCGGTGCCTGCGCAGGGCACACAGGATCATCAGCGACCCTTCACACCCATGCCACAAACTGTTTGCCCTCCTACCATCAGGCAGGCGGTACAGGTCTCTTTGGTCCCACACCTGCAGGCTCAGGAACAGTTTCTTCCCATCTACTGTAACCCTGCTGAACTCTGTGGCCCAGAGGACTCTGTGAACTCTGTGACCCATCAGTAACCATACCCCCCCCCACCTCTCAGGGACTTGTTGCACTACTTCCTCGTACTACTCTGACACTGCCTTGCAAAACCTGATAATAGAAGTTTTTAGTTGTTACAGGTACGTGTCTAACTTGGGAGCCTCACTGCTGCTATCCCTGCATTTCAGTTGCACATGCACTTTGCACATTCAATTTGCCTCTTTGCACATTTAGTACAACCATTGTGCTTGCATTTTTACAGCTGTTACATACACATGTCTACCTTGGGGACCTCATTGCTGCTATCTCTGCATCCCGGTTGCACATGGTACCTTACTCCTTCAATTTGCCTTGATTGCACATCTAGAATGCCATTTAGAATTGCCATTTGTACCCGCACAACTATTATCCCACTTGTAACATACACTATACTTAATACATTTTTCTGTCCTCCTCTATTTGCCTTAATTGCACATTTAGTATTGCCATTTGTACTGCATTTGCCTTCACTGCACATCCATACATTCCACTTGAAAAGTACAATTACAGTACAACCAAATAAAGTTTGCATCGAACCAGAAGTGCAAATAAAAGAGGGCAGAAAATGTACAAGTTTTTACCAGTATTAAAGATATATGTATATTACAATGACAATGAAGTTGAATTTAATCTAATCTAAAGTGACAGACGTGAAAGTCTGGAGACGTAGTGGTGAACGTTATGCTGCCTGCAACATCATCCAGCATGACTGGTTTGGCTGTGAGTCAGTGATGGTCTGTGGAGGCATATCCTTGGAGGGCCGTACAGACCTCCACATGCTAGCCAATGGTACCCTGACTGCTGTTAGGTACCGGGATGAAATCCTCAAACCCATCATAAGACCTTAAGCTGGTGCAGTAGGCCCTGGGGTTCCTTCTGGTGCAGGAAAATGCCTGGCCTCCTGTGGCCAGAGTGTGTAGGCAGTTCCTGGATGACGAAGGCGTTGATGCCATTGACTGGCCCTCACGTTCCCCAGACCTGAATTCAATTGAGAATCTCTGGGACATTATGTATCGTGCATCCGACGGCACCAAGTAGCACCACAGACTGTCCAGGAGCTCACTGATGTCCTGATCCAGGTCTGGGAGGAGATCCCCCAGGACACCATCCACTGTCTCATCAGGAACATGCCCAGACGTTTTCAGGAGTGCATACAGGCACGTGGGGGCCATACACACTACTGAGTTACATTATGAGTTGCCATGATGAAATTCACGCAAGTTGGAACAGCCTGTGATTTCAATTGTTTACTTTGATTTTCAGCGTGAGTTTGAATCCAGCCCTCATTTGGATGGTGATTTTGGTTTCCATTGACTGTTGTTACGTCATTTTGTTCTCAACGAATTACACAATGCACAGTAAAGATTTTGATCTTTAATATATTTCGTTCATCGAGACCCAATGTGTGTTCCCTTAATTTTTTTGAGCAATGTATAATTAAGATAGGCAAAGGTCTGTCTGATCTCATTCCCAAACACTTCTGTCCAAATTCCAAGAAGGTGTGGTGTAACATCCTATCAAATGTGGGTTTTTTTAGCCAGTGAAAAGGTGTACCAAATTCCTGCTGCAATTTTATTTGTTTAATTGGTTGTCTACCAGCCATTATCTTCCACAACACCTTCCTCCACATGGCTGGTGCACTCAAGCATCAATTGCTGCATTGCAGTTGTTTTTTTTTTTGGCATAGCTTGTATTAATCGATGCACCACTACCTCCAGGCATAACAATGCAGTTGTTGCTTCAATAAAAGTTTTTACTGAGATTAAAGGACAAAATATAGGTTAACTTCTCTGTATTATAAAGTGGCTGGCATAGGGTAGATGGAATTTAACCAAAGTGTTTGTGTATATGATCAAATGTCAGTAATACCGCTCCATTAGATGTCACACCGCTCAATAACTTGATTCACTTAAATCAAAATATGACAAATACTTCATACCGTAGAATCATGTGGTAACTCCCTACAGGATGACTTTCATGTTGTGGTTCCTGGCTTGGGGACTAGGTTATTGATAAAAACAAATGTACAGTATGCTCTGTTCTTTTGACAGCACACTCAACAAAGTCCTGAATGTTCTACTCCTATCTTATCTTAATTATTGCTCAGTCATAGGGTCAGGTGCTAAGAATAAAGGCCTTGGAAACCTGCAGTTGGCCCAGAACAGAGGCCTAATATCTGTCTGTCTTAGCCAACAGTGGAAAACAGACTGACGACATTGCTTGTTGTTTCTTTTAGAAACATCAGTGTTGAATATTTTTTACACTTATTTTACCAGGTAAGAACTCATTGTCATTTTTTACATCAACAACTATATTTTTAAGATGAGGTGGAATGTCATCTTTGTCTGTCCACAATACATTTTTTCTAGAACTCTGACAGATCTTTTAGGTACATTTTAGGCCATCCTGTTTTAGAGGCTTACTAGTGTTTTTGAGGCTTGCAGTCCAGCCTCTGTAGTTCGGCTAGTGGTTTTCAGCAGTCAGATGGTAGTGACTGACATTTTGATTCGGGCACGTCTTATGTTTTTGCTCTGATAGATTTATTCTGATTTATCTGCCAATGCTTTCCTTCTCAGGTTTCCTTGCAATGACACTTCTTCAATCCTCATGTTGTCAGACACCAGCAACAGACACCAAATGCAAAGTCTAAATACAAGACATTAGCACTTCTCTTATGCATGCACTTAAGATGCAAACAAACACACCCACCTAATGAAAAATAGCTGTGAAGCCCATTGTCCAAATACATTTGCTAATACAGTGTCTCACAAAAGTGAGTACACCCCTCACATTTTTGTAAATATTTGAGTATATCTTTTCATGTGACAACACTGAAGAAATGACACTTTGCTACAATGTAAAGTAGTGAGTGTACAGCTTGTATAACAGTGTAAATTTGCTGTCCCCTCAAAATAACACAACACACAGCCATTAATGTCTAAATCGCTGGCAACAAAAGTGAGTACACCCCTAAGTGAAAATATCAAAATTGGGCCCAAAGTGTCAATATTTTGTGTGGCCACCATCATTTTGGCCAGACATGCTTGGCCAGTCCATCACCTTTACCCTCAGCTTCTTTAGCAAGGCAGTGGTCGTCTTGGAGGTGTGTTTGGGGTCGTTATCATGTCACAGTACATGTTGGCATTCATGGTTCCCTCAATGAACTGTAGCTCCCCAGTGCCGGCAGCACTCATGCAGCCCCAGACCATGACACTCCCACCACCATGCTTGACTGTAGGCAAGACACACTTGTCTTTGTACTCCTCACCTGGTTGCCGCCACATACGCTTGACACCATCTGAACCAAATAAGTTTATCTTGGTCTCATCAGACCACAGGACATGGTTCCAGTAATCCATGTCCTTAGTCTGCTTGTCTTCAGCAAACTGTTTGCGGGCTTTCTTGTGCATCATCCTTAGAAGGGTCTTCCTTCTGGGACGACAGCCATGCATACCAATTTGATGCAGTGTGCGGCGTATGGTCTGAGCACTGACAGGCTGACCCCCCACCCCTTCAACCTCTGCAGCAATGCTGGCAGCACTCATACGTCTATTTCCCAAAGACAACCTCTGGATATGACGCTGAGCACATGCATTCAACTTCTTTGGTCGACCATGGCGAGGCCTGTTCTGAGTGGAACCTGTCCTGTTAAACTGCTGTATGGTCTTGGCCACCGTGCTGCCACTCAGTTTCAGGGTTTTGGCAATCGTCTTATAGCCTAGGCCATTTTTATGTAGAGCAACAATTCTTTTTTTCAGATCCTCAGAGAGTTTCTGAAAAAAAGATCCTCACTTTGCCATGAGGTGCCATGTTGAACTTCCAGTGACCAGTATGAGGGAGTGTGAGAGCGATAACACCAAATTTAACACACCTGCTCCCCATTCACACCTGAGACCTTGTAACACTAACGAGTCTCATGACACCGGGGAGGGAAAATGGCTAATTGGGCCCAATTTGGACATTTTCATTTAGGGGTGTACTCACTTTTGTTGCCAGCGGTTTAGACATTAATGGCTGTGTGTTGAGATATTTTATACAAATTTACACTGTTATACAAGCTGTACACTCACTACTTTACATTGTAGCAAAGTGTCATTTCTTCAGTGTTGTCACATGAAAAGATATAATCAAATATTTGCAAAAATATGAGGGGTGTACTCACTTTTGTGAGATACTGTACATTGTCCAAATACTAATTACCACCAGGTCCATGTAGAATTATATAGCTTATGAATGTATTTTTGTGCATCACTTTAGTAAGCTTTCTTTCAGCGTTCCAAATGCTAAAAGGATATGTTTCAATGTTTTCCACACTGGTTAGTCTCCCCCACTAAGACTTCTGCACTCTGTCAGTAGAGGTTCATCGGAACCAGCTAACTTGTTTGATATTGTGGCGTGACAACTTTGCCTCTTTCTATCTCTGATTGCTACTGGGGGAAGCTCACCCAGTTTATATTTTTAAGAGAGCACAAAATTACAAAAGAGTTTCTGAAATTCAGAGCCAAAAAAAGTTGTAAGTGTTCAAATACTTTTTGACCTCACTGTACATTATGTGCAAGTGGGTTGTCATTTAAAGCAAATTTCCTTATTTCACAAGCATGTCATGAAAATCAGTTGATCAAAAAAAACATTGTGAGTACTATTTAGGTAACAAACATGTTCTACAAATTAACACATTTTAAGTAGAAATAATTTAGAGTTCAATTTAGGTTGGGCAATGCTGGGAATATGTTGAACAACTGTATGCTTTCCCTAAAATTAGTTTGGATCTTATATTCTAATCATTAAAGGGATCTGTGAAATAACTAAGGCAGTGTGCTAATCATAATTATTCTAAAATGCACATGACCACTGGGTTCATATATAAAAATAATTCAGTAGATGAAAGTTTCCAAATAGCAGTTTAAATGGAAATTTGTCTTACCTTTCTCCCCAGCTCTTACAGCTTTCCAAAGCAATTTCCTCTCTGGTTAGTCTTCCCCCCAAGACTTCTCCACTCCTCTGTCAGTAAAAGGTTTCTGTGACTGGGCTTCTGATCCAGCCGTCTGGGATA
This sequence comes from Esox masquinongy, assembly GCA_016801175.1. Classification (NCBI taxonomy): domain Eukaryota; kingdom Metazoa; phylum Chordata; class Actinopteri; order Esociformes; family Esocidae; genus Esox; species Esox masquinongy. The sequence goes on along the minus strand of JACXGI010001240.1, from coordinate 54,006 downwards.
TTTCTGGAGGTTTATATGATAGGGTGGTGGGCCAACTTTGTCTCTACCTTCTTCCAAGATCAGATTGCTCTGGGGAAGTTGACCCAGTTTTTTTAGGTCAGCACTAAATAAACAAATGGCTGGAACTCCTTGTAGTATTCATCACATGCCCATGATACAGCAAGTGTGAACCGTACAGTGTAATGCTTACACATACAAAAATAGATGTTGAGGAGGAGCTAATATCAAATGGCCACCATCCCCTTCATGGCAATCTTGTCTAATAACAATAACAAGGAATCTCCAAAAGCAGTGAGTAACTCTATGATAATGTGTCAATTATATAATTTGTACGTACTGCAATTGAAATTGTCTCTGCACCATGGAAACTTAACTATAGTATGTTGTTTAGACGTGTATTCCTCCTGCACTAGGTCACCTGTTGTGTCTGGGTTAGGTTTTATTGACAAGAATTGATGTGACTTGTGAGTGCTCTGGTATTGTCTTGTATTACAATAACCTGACTGCAAAGAGGTGTTACATTCATTGTGGATGTCTATTTCTTATTTTAGGATACTTAGAAATACTTAAAAATGTGTCAAGTTAATAGTTAACATTCTTCCTATTGTGTTGGCAGGCCAAGCTGTATCACATTTCTGAACATAGTCTACTTTTAAAAAAATTAATATGAAGGCACCACAGCCAAGATTCCAGAATTTGAGCTCCTAAAAGTACAGTCGTGTCACTACTCAGTCTTTAAATACTATGTCTCGTATAGATAGAACTTTGTTTTTTGTTCAGTTTGGACCTCAGTACTGAGGTTACAGGTTAAATTCTATACTTATCTAATTGTTTGTTGTAGTAAAGAACAAGCAATGGCAAATGGGGGTCATTTAAATTTGTGTACATAAAGGTAGGGGTAGCAGCGGCTAGATAATGAACAGTAGCAGCTGTAACGTATGGGTGTGTTTATGCTATTTCTGTCTTGGGGAAATGTACCCTTGTGATTGGCCCTTACCATCTGGTTTGGGTCTGTGTCAGCCCACTGCAAAGGCAAACTGCAACACATTTACATTCTGTCAAAAGGTTCATCAGCTGCCAACAAAGTCCTCTCATTGTAGCACGTGCAGATAGGTGCGCACAATAGAAAACAAGCACATCTACCTGTATTTCTTCAATGTAATGTTAAATAAAATGGGGGCCACATACAGTGTCATTTCTTTTCATCTGTACTTCAAAGCCAATTCTTAGTTCCCAGCAAGCAATTTTTACTTAGGAGCATTAGGCCTGGGCGTACGGGGCTATAGCCCCGGAACTTTTATGAATAGCCCCGGATCTCAAATTGACCCAAAAAGAAATAAAAATAGCCCCTGATCTATTCATCTATAATTCCGATCACGCATTATGACAATGTAGACATGTAGGCCGCTAGCGTGTACATTGAAATTTTCCACATGTACATTTAAAACACTGTACTTTCTGTCCCGGGCAGGGCGGGCGGGTGGGCTAAGCCCCGAATGTATTGTGATCCTAGCGACGCCACTGGTTGGGAGAATACTAAATCCCACCTATCATTTTTAGATCCCTGCTATCCATGATGTTCTCTGGCTAAACCCTTAAGCCAAATGATATATGGAAATATATTTTTTTAAAATTGAGATGTATTTAAATATATTGGGTGAATATATTGATTAAATATATCAATAAGTAATAATGTAAGACAGCATGTGTGGACACAGGGACTGTTTTCACCAAGACATTTCCAGGAATCCCATATGTGCTATTGGCTCACAGACCAGGCTGCGTTGAGACAATGTTTACTGTATACAGCTGTGCTCATAAGTTTGCATACCCTGACAGAAATTGTGAAATTTTGGCATTGATTTGGAAAATATGACTGATCATGCAAAAAACTGTCTTTTATTTAAGGATAGTGATCATATGAAGCCATTTATTATCACATAGTTGTTTGGATCCTTTTTAAATCATAACGATAACAGAAATCACCCAAATGGCCCTGATCAAAAGTTTACATACTCTTGAATGTTTGGCCTTGTTTCAGACACACTAGGTGACACACACAGATGAAAATGGGAATTAAAGTTGAATTTCCCAGACCTGTGGCTTTTTAAATTGCAATTAGTGTCTGTGTATGAATAGTCAATGAGTTTGTTAGCTCTCACGTGGATGCACTGAGCAGACTAGATACTGAGCCATGGGGAGCAGAAAAGAACTGTCAAAAGATGGAAAAGGATATAAAAAGATATCCAAAGTCTTGCAAATGCCAGTCAGTACTGTTAAATCACTTATTAAGAAGTGGAAAATTCAGGGATCTCTTGATACCAAGCTAAGGTCAGGTAGACCAAGAAAGATTTCAGCAAAAACTGCCAGAAGAATTGTTCGGGATACAAAGAAAAACCCACAGGTAACCTCAGGAGAAATACAGGCTGCTCTGGAAAAAGACGGTGTGGTTGTTTCAAGGAGCACAATACGACAATACTTGAACAAAAATGAGCTGCATGGTTGAGTTGCCAGAAAGAAGCCTTTACTGCGCAAATGCCACAAAAAAGCCCGGTTACAATATGCCCGACAACACCTTGACACGTCTCACAGCTTCTGACAAACTGTAATTTAGAGTGACAAGACCAAAATAGAGCTTTATGGTCACAACCATAAGTGCTATGTTTGGAGAGGGGTCAACAAGGCATATAGTGAACAGAATATCATCCCCACTGGTAAGCCTGGTGGTGGCTGACTGATGTTTTGGGGGTGTGTGAGCTCTAAAGGCACGGGGAGTCTTGTGAAAATTGATGGCAAGATGAATGCAGCATGTTATCAGAAAATACTGGCAGACAATTTGCATTCTTCTGCACAAAAGCTGCACATGGGATGCTCTTGGACTTTCCAGCACGACAATGACCCAAAGCACAAGGCCAAGTTGACCCTCCAGTGGTTACAGCAGAAAAAGGTGAAGGTTCTGGAGTGGCCATCACAGTCTCCTGACCTTAATATCATCGAGCCACTCTGGGGAGATCTCAAACGTGCGGTTCATGCAAGACGACCAAAGACTTTGCATGACCTGGAGGCATTTAGCCAAGAGGAATCGACAGCTATACCACCTGCAAGAATTCGGGGCCTCATGGACAACTATTACAAAAGACTGCACGCTGTCATTGATGGTAAAGGGGGCAATACACAGTGTTAAGAACTAAGGGCATGCAGACTTTTGAACAGGGGTCAGTTCATTTTGTTCTTTGTTGCCATGTTTTGTTTTATTATTGTGCCATTCTGTTATGACTTACAGTTGAATGTGAATCCCATAAGATATAAAAGACGTGTTTTGCCTTCTCACTCATGATTTCTTTACAAATGGTACATATATTACAAATTCTCCAAGGGTATGCACATTTTTGAGTCAATAACTGGAACATGTACACTACCTTTCAAAAGTTTGGGGTGACTTAGAAATGTTCTTGTTTTCGGAGGAAAAGGCAATTGTTTGTTCATTAAAATAATGTCATATTGTTCAGAAACACAGTGTAGACATTTTTGATGTTGTAAATGACAATTGTAGCAGGAAATGTCTGATTTTTAATGGAATATCTACATAGGAGTACAGAGGCCCATTATCAGCAACCATCAGTCCTGTGTTCCAATGGCACCTTGTGTTTTCTAATCCAATTATATCATTTTAAAAGGCTTATTTATCATTAGAAAACCCTTTTGCAATTGTTACCACAGCTGAAAACAGTTGTGCTGATAAAAGAAGCAATAACTCTGTAGAATAGTTGAGGATCTGAAGAATTGGCAATTGTGGGTTCAATTACAGGCTCAAAATGGCCAGAAACAAAGAACTTCCTTGTGAAACTCATCAGTCTATTCTTGTTCTGAGAAATTAAGTATCAGGTCCTGGCTGGCGGCCTCTAGGCATCTCTATGCGCCTGGGGGCCACGGTCAGGGCCGGACCGCAGAGGTGCCTCTCGGCATCTCTGCGCTGCTGTTTTGATTGTCCCCAATTAGAGGCAGCTGCCCCATGTTGCCTCAGTTTGCAGTTTGCCTCTCCTTTTGTTGTTTTGTGGTCACAAATTAAAAGATGTTTCCCTATACGCGCACTGCACCTTGTGTCCTGCCTACCTTTGACCGTGACATGAAGGCTATTCCATGAGAGAAATGGCCAAGAAACTGAAGATCTTGTACAAAGTTGTGTACTACTCTCTTCCCAGAACAGCACAAACTGGCTCTAACCAGAATAGAAAGTGAAATTGGATGCCCCAGTGCATTACTGAGCAAGAGGACAAATACATTGGAGTGTCTAGTTTGAGAAACAGACGCCTCACAGGTCCTCAATTGGCTGCATCATTAAATTGTACCCGCGAAACATCAGTCTTAAAGTCAACAGTGAAGAGGCGATTCTGGGATTCAAAAAAAGTGACTCCAAACTTTTGAACAGTTGTGTGTGGAGCTGTATATATACAGCTCTGGAAAAAATTAAGAGAACACTGCACCTTTTTCTTTCCTTTCCAAATAAGTCAAAAAGGAAGGTTTTGAGTGAGGAACAGAAGGGTTAAAATTAAGAGACCAATGCAAATTGAACGCTTCTTTTCCGCATTCAAAACTTTCCTTTTCAACTTTTTTGGAAAGGAAAGAAAAAGGTGCAGTGGTCTCTTATTTTTTTCCGGAGCTGTATATACACACACATATACATATATAGCATCTCACAAAAGTGAGTACACCCCTCACATTTTTGTAAATATTTGAGTATATCTTTTCATGTGACAACACTGAAGAAATGACACTTTGCTACAATGTAAAGTAGTGAGTGTACAGCTTGTATAACAGTGTAAATTTGCTGTCCCCTCAAAATAACACAACATACAGCCATTAATGTCTAAATCGCTGGCAACAAAAGTGAGTACACCCCTAAGTGAAAATGTCGAAATTGGGCCCAAAGTGTCAATATTTTGTGTGGCCACCATCATTTTCCAGCACTGCCTTAACCCTCTTGGGCATGGAGTTCACCAGAGCTTCACAGGTTGCCACTGGAGTCCTCTTCCACTCCTACATGACAACATCATGGAGCTGGTGGATGTTAGAGACCTTGCGCTCCTTTTGAGGATACCCCACAGATGCTCAATAGGGTTTAGGTTTGGAGACATGCTTGGCCAGTCCATCACCTTTACCCTCAGCTTCTTTAGCAAGGCAGTGGTCGTCTTGGAGGTGTGTTTGGGGTCGTTATCATGTTGGAATACTGCCCTGCTGCCCAGTCTCCAAAGGGAGGGGATCATGCTCTGCTGCAGTATGTCACAGTACATGTTGGCATTCATGGTTCCCTCAATGAACTGTAGCTCCCCAGTGCCGGCAGCACTCATGCAGCCCCAGACCATGACACTCCCATCACTATGCGTGACTGTAGGCACGACACACTTGTCTTTGTACTCCTCACCTGGTTGCCGCCACATACGCTTGACACCATCTGAACCAAATAAGTTTATCTTGGTCTCATCAGACCACAGGACATGGTTCCAGTAATCCATGTCCTTAGTCTGCTTGTCTTCAGCAAACTGTTTACGGGCTTTCTTGTGCATCATCTTTAGAAGAGGCTTCTTTCTGGGACGACAGCCATGCAGACCAATTTGATGCAGTGTGCGGCGTATGGTCTTGAGTACTGACAGGCTGACCCCCCACCCCTTCAACCTCTTCAGCAATGCTGGCAGCACTCATACGTCTATTTCCCAAAGACAACCTCTGGATATGACGCTGAGCACGTGCGCTCAACTTCTTTGGTTGACCATGGTGAGGCCTGTTCTGAGTGGAACCTGTCCTGTTAAACTGCTGTATGGTCTTGGCCACCATGCTGCAGCTCAGTTTCAGGGTCTTGGCAATCTTCTTATAGCCTAGGCCATTTTTATGTAGAGCAACAATTCTTTTTTTCAGATCCTCAGAGAGTTCTTTGCCATGAGGTGCCATGTTGAACTTCCAGTGACCAGTATGAGGGAGTGTGAGAGCGATGACACCAAATTTATTCATTCATTCACACCTGGGACCTTGTAACACTAATGAGTCACATGACACCGGGGAGGGAAAATGGCTAATTGGGCCCAATTTGGACATTTTCACTTAGGGGTGTACTCACGTTTGTTGCCAGCGGTTTACACATTAATGGCTGTGTGTTGAGTTATTTTGAGGGGACAGCAAATTTACACTGTTATACAAGCTGTACACTCACTACTTTAAATTGTAGCAAAGTGTCATTTCTTCAGTGTTGTCACATGAAAAGATATACTCAAATATTTACAAAAATGTGAGGGGTGTACTCACTTTTGTGAGATACTATATATATATATATATATATATATATATATATATATATATATATATAACATTGTCTCTATGTATATACAGCTCCGGAAAACCTTCCTTTTCGACTTTTTTGGAAAGGAAAGAAAAAGGTGCAGTGGACTCTTAATTTTTTCCGGAGCTGTATATTCAACCCTCTGAAGCAAGCCACTCAAACCGATGTAAAGGAGATACTGCTCATGTGTAAACAGGAAGTCTCCTGGATGACGACTTATGCCGGTGCTGTTGTGCCATGCATGTGACGTGTCTATTATTAAAAAAGTGAAACCTTAACCCTTAAATCTTGGTCATTGGTTCATTTGACATGAACTTGCTGGCAGTCCTGACCGGTCAGCCATTCAATGCCAGCCCTCCAGATCCTGACAGGTGGTCTGAATTAATGGTGTGTCCTTCAAGCTTGTTGTAGAATACCTTGTCCAAGGTCTTTACTGGCTTTTCCAAGGTGGTTGGGATCACTGTAACTAACTGCAATGTTGAAGCAGAATTACCCTATTGCGATTACCCTATTTCATCAAAATCTCAATATTTATAGCTTGTTTACTTTTGCAGCTTGAAGCATATTCTTGTCCATCCAATCAGCTTCTCCAGTCTTGCAAATCCCTTTGCTTCACAAAACAATTTAACTTTAACAAAATGTTAGAGTTTGGTCTTGATATCTTTCTGTGATTTACAACAAACACTGATTCTAGCATACGGAACGAACAACTGATGATAAATCACCAATTTTACTTGTCAATAATTATTTTTTATTGTTTTTACAGTTTACATAAAATATTGAATTAATATCACCCACTATGGCAACAAACCTTTGTACACAATCCAGTACCTAATTCCATGTATAATAAAACATTTCTGAAGCCTTCTGAAGCCTTCTAAACATGGCTTTATTATATAAAATAACAGCTGTACGTTAGCGTAAATTTTTCCGATCCCAGAGGTAAAGGCCGCGATAGTTTGTTAGAGTAAAGAAAATCTCTGCGAGGGTAAACATTGATTTAGCAGGCCATAAGAGTCAGTGTCACTGTTGCCAACAAAACTAAAATACTGTACCCCAATATACACACACATTTACATATTATACAGTACAAACTCTTTTTTAAATGTACGTAATACACAATGCACAACCTTACTTCATCATAAGTGGCTTATATTGTAAAAATCACATTTGTTGGATACGAGTCACAGAATCTGTTGACCTTCACTCTAAAAGAAAATGTTCTGGAATGATCTTTTCAGGGTTCTGTTTGGGAACCTCTGTTAAGGGGAAAATGTAAAGTTACATTTCAAAGAACTTCTTTTAACAATTCCTCAACTTCAAATTTAGGGTTAGGGGTTCCTCCACAGCTTCAATCTGAACAACCCCTCAATGACCATATAGGAAAATTTTCTTCTTAGAGTGTAGTGTCAATAACTGGACCATGTACACTACCGTTCAAAGGTTTGGGATCACTTAGAAATTTCCTTGTTTTTAAAAGAAAAGCTATATTTTTGTCCATTAAAATATAATCAAATTGATCGGAAATACAGTGCAGACATTGTTAATGTTGTACATTATTATTGTAGCTGGAAATTTTCAATGGAATATCTACAACCTCATCTCCAAAAAAGTTGGGACGCTGCTTAAAATGCAAATAAAACAGAATGCAATTATGCGCAAACATTTATCACTATATTTAATTGAAACTAGTACAAAGACAACATATCAAATGTTGAAACTGAGAAATTGGGATGTTTTTGGAAAAATACGTTCCCATTTTGAATTTGATGCCAGCAACACATTTCAAAAAAGTTGGGACAGGGGCATGTTTAACACTGATTTGCATCACCTCTCCTTTTAACAACACTCTGTAAGCGTTTGAGAACTGTGGAAACTGTATTGCTGTAGTTGTGAAAGTAAAATGTATTCCCATTCTTGCTTCATATTGGATTTCAGCTGCTCAACAGTTCGGGGTCTCCTTTGTCGTATTTTTCATTTCATAATGCGCCAAATGTTTTCAATGGGTGATAGGTCATTTTACAATGGAGCCATGCTGTTGTAATACGTGCAGAATGTGGTTTGGCATTGTCTTAAATAAGCAAGGCCTTTGTTACGAACCCTGTGGCTCTAGCAGTCTAGGGTGGATGGTACAGAGACCCGTAACATAAAACTCATGCAAGTCAGTGTAGTGTAAAAGCACAGTGAGAACAAACAACACAGACAACCAAAGCTACCGTCAAACATAAAACGTTTATTACAAACACACGGTAAAGGGGTTAGGGAAAAGGGGCTGAGCGGGACCCGAGAAATGAAATAATATAGTCCAAACACCCCCAAACTGAACTTGCCTGCCTCAAGAACCGCTTAGCTGTCTACTAACCAATACAAAAATACAGTGGGTGGTCCGCTCGGTTCTGACTAGTGTTTTTAGACAAAGTTTTCCTACGGGTTGTGTATGCCCAAGGGCGACTTGCTAAAAAACCCTTTTCCCAGGGACACTGGGACAAACAAAAACACAGTTTGAACAAGGACTAAACAGCACACAGCAAACAATTGACTAGACAACACCAAACAAAACACCGCAGCAATACATACTCACATGAAACAGGACAAAGTGAGATGTATGTGCTAAACTAAATGATGTATGTATGAACAAAGTGTCTGTCTATCAATAAGGGTCTGTATCTCAAGAGTGTCTATGCCCATGTGGGGTAAAGCAAAAGAGTCTCTCTGGGAGAACCAACTGACTCGGTTTTTAAACCAGGTATGTGTGATGTGATTGGGTAATGGAAAAAGGAACAGGTGGTGCAATTAGGATGGGTGTCCACTGATTGGTCTATCTCAGTAGTTAGGCGATGCACTCATGACTGCCAGGTGGGAACCACCAACGAGCACAATCAGGAACATAAGGGACACCTGGGGAAACAGCAGGAGGGGAAAAACACAAACGCACATACAGGGTACCTGCATGCGTAACACTCCCACCCTTAAAAGAGCAAACCCACTATGGTTTGCAACACAAGACAAAATGAATACTATCCAGAACACCATTCAACGTGCAAAGGCATCCACACAGGATAGAAAAGAAATCATACATCTCTAAACACGAGACAATGCATCTGGTACAGGCAACACAAGAACTCAGTCACCCGGCCGCAGAGGATGAGAAACAGCATGTTTATCATAATGACGTTTTATACGTCTCTGCGAGGAAGATAGGGCTTCCTTTGCCAGCGCACAGGCGCCATGTAGGCGCTCACGAAAGCGACTCACGTAGTCTAATACATTGTCCTTTGCACACAATCCTTCTAATAAAAACTGATCCTTAAGGACTTTCATAGGTCCTCTGACTGCGTCCAAACACTAGTTCAGCCAGGCTGAACCCTAGGGATTCCTGTACCTTCTCACGGACAGCAAACAAAACTAGAGGAACTCCCTCATCCCAATCCTTCTCGGATTCCAAACAATATTTACAGAGCATAGACTTCAGTGTCTGATGCCACCGTTCAAGCGCACCCTGAGACTCTGGGTGATATACGCTTGACACACGATGCGTTATTGACAAGGTCTTTAACACTTGTTTGAAAAGCTTACAAAGGAAATTTGAACCTTGATCAGTTTGGACCACCTTAGGTAACTCAAATGTTGAAAATACTTGAATCAATGCTTTGCTCACCCCCGGAGCAGTAATTCTTCGCAGAGGAATGGCCTCTGGGTATCATGTGGCCACACACAACCGTCAACGGAAACTGGTTACCAGCTTTTGTTTTCGGTAATGGTCCAACACAATCAACAACCACATGTTCGAAGGGTTTGCCTATGGCGGGTATGGGACAAAGAGGAGCGGGAGGAATAACCTGGTTTGGTTTTCCAGTTACCTGACAGGTGTGGCATGTTACGACAATACTGAGCCACATCCTGTTTTAAACCGGGCCAAAAGAAATGTTGCAGAACCCGGTCATAAGTCTTGTTGACTCCCAAATGACCGGACCACTGGTGATCATGAGCAAGGGATAAAACAGTTTGTCGAAAGGCTGTAGGAACCACTATTTGGTAAATAGCATTCCAATCTCCACCGGCGTCACCATGGGATGTCCATTTGCACATGAGGAGATTACCATCAATGAAGTATGCCATGTTTTTCTTCTTAAGCTCCTCCACTGAGACAACGCTAGAAAAACATTTAGCAAGGCTTTTGTCACCCTTTTGGTTAGCAACCAGCTGCTCACGAGTTACTGGTAACGGTATTGCATCAGCAACATGGCCCACATTCTTCTTCCCGATCCTGGGCTGTTTTTCAGACCCCACCAGTTCACCAGATGTAGCACACAAGCGATCCTCTTGGTCAAACTCTCTAGACAGAATAGTGTTCGACAATTCTATCACGTCACCCATTCGTCGTGCCTGAGCACGTGTGACAGCACAAGCGGGGAACACATGTGGATAACTCTGTGCCAGCTCCTCCGAAAGAGACTGGTCACTTTTATCCAACATCTCCAATATAGGTATTACCTTTCCACCGGCAATATCGTTGCCCATTACAAACGTCACCCCTTTTACTGGCCCATTACAAACGTCACCCCTTTTGTTCAGAGTTGGACATACTCCAACTCTGAACAATCCACTGACTAGCTCAGAGTGTACGTTCACAAAGTGCAATGGCACTGAGACAATTCCCATTTCAATTCCCTGGTCTAACACACTGAATCCACAGTATGTATCTTCGGAGAAGGGCAACACGTCAGTTAGGATGAATGACTGCGCCGCACCAGTATCTCTAAGGATTCTGACCAGACGCTGAGACGCATCTTTATCTGATAGGGACACAAATCCCTCAAATATGAATGGTTCATAACTGCGATCTGAGACTGGGACCGTCAAGCCACATTTACCATGAGGCACCTGTCGTGTCTCTGACCTAACAACAGTACGAATTAGCCCAACATCTGTTGGCGGCTTGGCGCGCAGAGGCGTCCCTTGTTTGCGTTTCAGCAGGAAGCCCTCATTAACCATATGTCCTGGCTGATGACAATAAAAGCATTGACGTACGTCTTTCGGCCGAGTTTGATGTACTGTTGGTCGACTAGGGCTAGGTGCTGGTGGCTCCGCAGCCCTACTCTCCGTACGAGCTGAGAATACACTCTTGTGCGTCAACACAAATTCGTCTGCCAATACAGACGCTTCCGACAGTGAGTGCACTCTCTGTTCGTTTAGGTAAACAACAATGCGTTCGGGTAAGCAATTTTTAAACTCCTCCAACAAGAGTAACTCCCGAAGAGAATTAAAATCAGTCACCTTACTAGCAGTGAGCCATTTGTCAAACAGATTTCTCTTGTCTCCACATAAGTCTGGGTAGATTACTTTTTTTGGGACCTAAATCTCTGTCGATATGCTTCAGGAACAAGCTCGTAGGCACGAAGAACAGTTGCTTTGACCATGTCATAATTCAAACTGTCTTGAAGAGGTAGCGCTGACAAAACCTCTTGGACTTTGCCTGTCAATTTACACTGAAGCAATAAGCACCATACCTCTTCAGGCCATTTCAACACTACTGCGATACGCTCAAACACACTAAAATAAGAGTCAACCTCTGACTCTCTGAACACTGGTACCAAGGCGATCTGTCTGCTAATATCAAAAGTAGTAGAAGACCCCGCTGGTGAGGATGGCTCACTAGCAGGCATTGCACGAGCAGAGGCTAACCTCGCTGTCTCTACCTTCAGTTCCATCTTACGCAACTCTTGGTCAAGCCTACGCATCTCCAGTTCTTGATCAAGTCTCCGTGTCTCCTGCTCTAGTCTACGTGTCTCCTGCTCTGCCTCGAGTTTGCGCGTCTCCTGTTCAGCCTCAAGTTCGAGTTTACGCGACTCCCGTTCTACCTTGAGTTTACGCATCTCCAACTGAAGAGTTTCTCGCCTGATCTGTGCTCTCTCTTCCGCCTCCACTTGGAGCCGTGTTGAACGGACATCCCTTCTGGCATCACTGTCTGACAGTGGGGAGAGTGGGTCAAAAAGGGGAAGTGTGGCTGGAGCCTTGGCCTCGCCCTCGTCCTCAGACATGGACGGGATAACAGGAGCAGCAGCCACATCCCGTACAGGAGCAGCAGGCTCAGGCAATGGCAACACAAGCACCTGCTCCATCATCAAAACGTCTAACACAAGATTTCTGACCTCTGCTTTAACTAAACTCTTCGGTATGGTTAAAGAAATATGGTCAGCCAAAGCCAGTAAATCCACTTGACGGTATCTATCAAAATCCTCCCACGTGGGGTTAGTCAAAAAGGCATCCAAATCAAAAGTAGCCATCGTAAGCCAGCAATCGTAATACGTAACACTAAACCAGCCGAACACACAATCACAGCTGCACAGTTCAACACTGAACTAGACACTTAAACCAAGTTGCATGAGTAGCATGGGTATCAATGAGATATCCCGGACGAGCCCCCACGTTATGTTACGAACCCTGTGGCTCTAGCAGTCTAGGGTGGATGGTACAGAGACCCGTAAAATAAAACTCATGCAAGTCAGTGTAGTGTAAAGGCACAGTGAGAGCAAACGACACAGACAACCAAAGCTACCGTCAAACATAAAACGTTTATTACAAACACACGGTAAAGTGGTTAGGGAAAAGGGGCTGAGTGGGACCCGAGAAATGAAATAATATAGTCCAAAAACCCCCAAACTGAACTTGCCTGCCTCAAGAACCGCTTAGCTGTCTACTAACCAATACAAAAATACAGTGGGTGGTCCGCTCGGTTCTGACTAGTGTTTTTAGACAAAGTTTTCCTATGGGTTGTGTATGCCCAAGGGCGACTTGCTAAAAACCCCTTTTCCCAGGGACACCGGGACAAACAAAAACAGTTTGAACAAGGACTAAACAACACACAGCAAACAATTCACTAGACAACACCAAACAAAACACCACAGCAATAAATACTCACATGAAGCAGCACAAAGTGAGATGTGCTAAACTAAGTGATGTATGTATGAACAAAGTGTCTGTCTATCAATAAGGGTCTGTATCTCAAGAGTGTCTATGCCCATGTGGGGTAAAGCAAAAGAGTCTCTCTGGGAGAACCAACTGACTGGGTTTTTAAACCAGGGATGTGTGATGTGATTTGGTAATGGAAAAAGGAACAGGTGGTGCAATTAGGATGGGTGTCCACTGATTGGTCCACCTCAGCAGTCAGGCGATGCACTCATGACTGCCAGGTGGGAAACACCAACGAGCACAATCAGGAACATAAGGGACACCTGGGGAAACAGCAGGTGGGGAAAAACACAAACGCACATATAGGGTACCTGAATGCGTAACAGCCTTCCCTGAAAAAGTCTGGATGGCAGCAAATGTTGCTCCAAAACCTGTATATATTGTTCAGCATTAATGTTGCCTTCACAGAAGTGGAAGTCAACCATGCCATGTGCACCAATGCACCCCCATATCATCACGGAGGCTGGCTTTTGAACTGTGTGCTGATAACAAGCTGGATGGTCCCTCTCCTCCTTAGTCTGGAGGATGCGGCGTCCATGACTCCCAAAAATAATTTCACATTTTGATTCGATTTTTCAGACCACAGGACAGTTTTCCACTTCACCTCAGTCCATCTTAAATGAGCTTGGGCCCAGAGACGGCAGCTGTGTTTCTGGATCTTTGCACTGTAGAGTTTTAACTTGCATTTGTGGATGCAGCGATGTACTGCGTTCACAGACAATGCTTTCGGAAGTGTTCCTGAGCCCATGCAGTGATGTCAACTACAGAATCGTGTCTGTTTTTAATGCAGTGCCACCTGAGGGCCCAAAGATAACGGCCATCCAATTTTGGTTTTCGTCCTTGTCCCTGGCGTACAGAGAATTCTCCGGATTCTCTGAATCTTTTAATGATATTATGTACCGTAGATGATGAGATCCCCAAACTCTTTGCAATTTTACATTGAGAAACGTTATTCTTAAATAGTTGCACTTTTTTCCTGTGCAGACTTTCACAGAGTGGTGAACCCCTCCCCATCTTTACTTCTGAAAGACACATCCTCTCTGGGATGTTCTTTTTATACCCAATCATGTTACTGACATAATTAAGTAATTAACATAATTACTTGTGAGATGTTCCACCAGGTTTTTGTTTGCATTACCCAACTTTTCCAGTCTTTTGTTGCCCCTGTCCCAGCTTTTTTTATACGTGTTGCTGGCATTAAACTTAAAATTGAAAGAAACAATAAAATCTCTCAGTTTCGACATTTGATATGTTGTCTTTGTACTATTTTCTAATGAATATAGGCTTTAATTGATTTGCACATCATTGCATTCTGTTTTTCTTGACATTAACGTGGTCCCAATTGTTTTGGAAACAGGTGTACATGGGCGTACGGAGGCCCATTATCAGCAACCATCAGTACTGTATTCCAATGGCACGTTGTGTTTGCTAATCCAAGTTTATCATTTTAAAAGGCTTATTGGTAATTAGAAAACCCTTCTGTGATTATGTTAGCACCACTGAAAACTGTTGTGCTGATTAACGAAGGAATAAAACTCGCCTTCTTTAGACTAGCTGAGTATATGGAGCACAACGATGTGTAGTACTTCCTTCACAGAGCAGCACAAACTGAATTTAACCAGAAAAGGGGAGGCCCCGGTGCACAACTGAGCAAGAGGACAAATACATTAGAGTGTCTAGTTTGAGAAACAGACGGCTCACAAGTTCTCAACTGGCAGCATCATTAAATAGCATGTGCAAAACACCAGTCTCAACATCAACAGTGAAGAGATGACTCCGGGATGCTGGCCTTCTATGCAGCATTAACAATGTCTACACTGTATTTCTGATCAATTTGATGTTATTTTAATGGAAAGAAAATTTGCTTTTCTTTCAAAATCGAAGAAATTTCTAAGAGACCCCAAACTTTTGAATTGTAGTGTAGACCTACACCAGATGTTTTCAACAGTTTAACCCCCAGGGAACTGTTAAAAAATGATGTTTTGAAGCTAATTTATCACAATTGTACATAGTTTAATAACATACCTTAGGTATTAAGAAATAATAAAAATAATAATAACAGACCTGATTTCTCAAACTCTTATTCCACTACAAAAAACTGTGGCTTTTTTTTACCACTTAAATTAACCCCACCATGAAATGGTAACGTGCCATATTGGGGGTGGTTTGTAACCTCTTTCTTAGATGTCCAGTAATTCTCCCTTATTATAGTTGAGGAACTCTATTAGTCTATGTGGGAGGGGCAGTTTGTTGATGCGCCTCAGCCCGTGAATTCCAACCTGCTGACGAATCTTCAGTCTGCACAGTTGCATCAGCGAATGTGGTGGCACTGAAAGTAAAAATAATTGCCTATTAAATGGATTGGGCGATTTGAGATAACCTGATACTACTGTCAAGGTAACTAGACAACAATACAAAAGGGCATAACCTTAAAGATGCACAACATAGTTTTTGTATTATTTCAGTCAGCAGTTGAAAGTGGGGGATCAGCTTCAAGCACAAACAGAGCAAAAATAAAGCCACATGTAAACATGTGTGAACTTCCTCTTTAACCTTAAAAAATAAACATGCATGTACAACCTGACAGTATGTGGAAGTCTCCCATTGAAGAATTTGAGCAAATATAAGCCCCACTTATATGTAGACATTGCATATTGCGTATAAACTCACTTACTTGCTTTCAACTTGATCCCTGCCCAGTCAGGGTAGCTATCCAGGTGCTCGATCAGCCGGGAGCAGAGCTTAACATGACCAACATAATCCAGGAGCACATCTATGATGGGTCCTGCCCAGCGGCTTGTTGTTGGTTCAGAAATCGCCTCACAGAACTAAATTAAGTACAGATATTTGATTCAAAAGAACAGGAGAGACAAGACAGGATTGGAAACTAACAGACCAGAAAGTTGTCTTTATTTTACATTAAGTAAACCCACCTGAACGCAAGTTTTGCGTGGAGTTTCGTCCTCATCCGAAGTGAGCTGCAAAAATCTGTTTCTTGAAATTTCCAAGGGTGGGTGTGGCTTGCTGCCATATGTACAGTCAAAACAGGAACGGGCATCACATCCATTGTCCATCAGAAACTTTAGAAAGTGCAAGTTTGTCATACTGAGCAGGATCCCTGCCGGGAAGGAGCAGGGGTGTGTGAGGATGGATGCATTCATGTTAGCTCCATGTTCCACCAGCATGAAAGTCATATCTATGCAACCTCGCCTCACAGCAATAAGAAGTGGGTTTAACATGTCGAGGTTGGGGTTAGCCCCAGCCTCTAGAAGAATTTTGGTGGCCTCTAAGTTGCTGTTGACAACAGCGAAGTAGAGCGCTGTGCTACGACGGTCTGCATACATTTTGGATCGATCATCTGAAAGCTGGACATTGACATCATAGCCTGCCTCTATAAGCAACTCCAGGATCCAGTCCCTGTTGCACTCCGCAGCCAGGTGGAGAGGACTGATGCCAGTGCGTTTCACTCTGTACTTGCTGGTGACACGAATCAACATGGACACAATGCTACAAATGACAAACAAAGGAATATATTAAAAGGGCACTTCTCACTCTGTTCTGGAGAAACAAATGCCTTTGTAATTAACTGCATTAAATTCATAACTGGAGAATAAATGAACTTACTCAAAATGTCCTTTCTGGACGGCAACATGAAGTGGTAGGAGCCCATTGTTGGTTGTTTTGTTCGCATCTGCTTTCTTTGATAGAAGCATTTCCACAACTTCCTTGTGGCCATTCTTACTTGCCTCGTACAGGGGTGTTGCTCCGTCACTTGCCTGACAGTTGATATCAACACCTATAAAATACAAGTACATGTAACATTTACTGTATACAGAGTTCAAATACAGGACATCTCGCAATACAATGTGGAAGGAACCGTGGCCTCTAAGGTTGAAAAGATGTTGTCTGCATTTCCAAATTTCCTGCTGACAAATGACCACCCATGGGAGAACAAACTGCATAAGAACATCAGCACGTGAATCCTCTTACCCAGATGAAGCCTTTTTCTTTGAAGAAGATTGTATCAAACCAACTTAAAACAAGATAACAATTACATGTATTATATCCCACAAGAGGGAAAAACAATCTAAAACCAGGTTTCAACAAAAAGCCATCCCCACCTACAATTCGTCTAATCAGATTACATCTTCCTGTTCCTTCTGAGCCTACAAACAATAACTCATGAGTTATCTACCTATACTAAGGTTATAGGAGGCTTACTCTCTGATGCAAGATTGCTTTGAGAATTCAGACTTGAACATGTTTAGAGGTGGCCCATTAGCGCCACAAGAGATTTCAAGAAGGCTCAACAGTGATTCTACTCTGGGCGTCAAATAAAATTTGACATGTCACCCTGGGTCCACTACAAATAATTATGCTACACAATCAAGAGCATCCTGACCAGCTTGGTGAAGATGGCCAAATGCATCATTGGGGCTGTTTTTTTTTTGTCATCCAGGACATCTATCTGAAACAATGCCTAGTGAAACCTGCAGCATTATCAAGGACCCTTCACACCCCAACCACGTGCAATTCATTGGCTTATTGACAAGAGATGTATAGGTTTCCATACCAAGAGGCTAGGCAATAGTTCAGACAGTGGAAAGCCATCAAACTGTTGAACCTGACTTGACTTACACTGGACCTGCTCAACTGTGCAAACATGCAGTCATCTCTGCCCTGATCTCTGACTGAAGCTTAATCTTCGCCTCCCTACAAAAGAGCCCTGTGGGCCTGTTCCTTACCAGTGAATTGTTACTTCTCATTTTTTGTGTGGTACAAATGTTTTTGATGGGATGTAGATTTTCTCACATGAATTGTCCCAATCTACAGAGACACTCAGACATATTAATTTATTTATTTTATAACAACATTTCTGAATTTGTATTGTTATGATACCAAGGATCCCCTTTCATATATCCGCTTTTCTATTTTTGCAGTTGGTACATGAACTTGAATCCAATTGTAGGGGCTGAATCTGGGAATGCCAGCAGCTGTAGTCAGTTAGGTTGGATTTTTTGTAAATTTTATTTTTGGTTTTCTTGTTAATACTTCTCTTAACTTAATTATTTGTTTCTTATTATTTCATCAATCCGTGACTTAAATCATGAAACAACTTGGTTTTATTACAACCCAAAGGTTGCGACTATATGTAAGAAAACAAAAACGTGGATGTTTAAATTTTTCACTAGTCGATTTGTTGAGAAATCAGTCGCATCTCAGGCAACTAAAACATTTTTTGTCTGGGATAGCCCTACTGCTAAATTACAGCAATGATTGGCATAATTATCTGTGTTCAGTATAAGCAGGAATCGGAGCTTTAACTGACCGGGTCACGAGATCAAGAAACCCTCAGGCTGGGCACAAGAAAAGACACACATTTTGCCCCACCACTTTTGAACCTGTGGTGCCATCTCTGCTTGTAACTTAACAAAAGTGAGGAGATAACCCAGTAAACAAGGATCACCTGTCTCTGACCTATTTACTGAGAATTCTCTAATGAATTTGATCCAAGTATTTGTTTTTTTAAGCAAAAAAAATCACAATTTCAGTTTGGACACTTTTTTTCTTGGTTCTGTGTAGTTGTGACAAAAATCAAAACACCTATGAAAATTTGTTTTCTACACTTTCAAGGGTTTGGAAATGTTTGGTCGCAACTATGTACTTTTATTTCACAATAATAAAAATGTGCTCCTAAAAGTGTGGAGTGTGGTGTTCAGAAAAGTAGAAACATCTTAATTTAAATGCAATGAACTCTGAGGCACAGGGATTATAAAATGTGAAAAAAGTTCAAAGGGGTGTAGACTTTCTGTAGGTACTGTATGTACAACACAAATGATGATGCTAGATTACACGTCAGTCAACTTCATGGGATTTTAAGTGATATTGCTCTTGTCAAATCATAAATAAAATATATTTTGAAGCTGGTAGTAGGAATCTGAAAACCTCACCTTTTATCATCAGAAAGGACAGCACATTTACTCCCCCATTCTGTGCTGCCATAAAGAAAGAGTTGATCCCATAGATATTGGTTGCATTAAGTTCAGCCCCAGCCTCCAGTAACATCTGGCAAATTTTCACATTGTCATTCCCGGCTGCTTCATGGAGAGGTGTCAAACCGGTATCACAACTTTTGTGCACTGAGGCTCCATACCTCAGAAGGTGGTCTACAATCTTTATATTGGGCTTTGAACACACTGAAAAAAAATGTGAGAAACAACATATGTAACTTTTGTTGTTTTGTTTGCCTATTTTTTTAACAGTGGTGGACCTGAATACTTGTGTTGGTCCCCAGAGTAAACATATACCCATGGTTTCCCAGTCCCAGATTAAATTCATTTTTAGTCCTGGGTTAGGCTTAATCTGTAAAACCGCCCCATAGGGTGTGTTTTATAACACTCTAAAGATACATAATAAAATATTTGAAATCTAACACCTTCGAAATCTGTTATTTACCTTTGAATAGTGGTGTTTCTCCATCTTTATTGGCAATGTTGGGATTGGCACCATAAGCCAGAAGGCAATCCACACAGTTGACATGGTGACAAACAGCAGATAAAAGAAGTGGGGTCTGATTGCTCGTACCGCATCTGTTCACCACTTCAGGATGGACTGTATGAATGATAAAAAAATCTTGATGATCCAAGCAAGTGTCCAACAGCATATACTGACTGACAAAGGATCTGAGATTCAACAGAACAGTGTGTATATCATCCAGGGCTCTCAACTAATTTTGAAAAAATGCCATTGGTATCACTGATGCTTCCAAAAAACAAACATGTTTGAAGCACAGCATAAAATTTAGTAGCAACGCAATATAGCCTACATTGGGTCTATATGAATCCTACTTACTTTTGAAACACATGCCTCAATGAAGCTATCCATTCTGCTTTCTTTTTGTGCCATTAATAGTTTGCATAATTCTAAAGTTACCAGGCCGTTTGGGTGAGATGGGCACAAACATGCAATATAAACCATTCCTCTTAACAACCTGCATTTCCCTAGCTAGTGCAAAAGCTAAAGAAAATATTTTTTTAACTAACAGGTAGTAATAAGTTACTTATAATGAGAGATACCTTGATAAAGATGTATCTTGCTGAAATTGAAAATAAATACATTGGAATTAAATTGGGGTTTTGTATTTTCTGTGTCTATGTAAAATGTGCAATTTTATGTAATTTTACATTTTCTAACCTGTTTTCACCCAGTTGTCTTTTAAACTTTACAACAGCCTGGTTTGGCACCATGCTGTTTAGTGACAGATTTGCTGAGCTTTGTCTCTGAATGCCTTGTGATAACACTCTATTCATATCTAGTCAATAAAAAAATCTATTGTTGCAGAAAGGTAAGGATGAGAACCAGCTCAACTCTGAGTGATTGGCTGGCTGATACTTGCTCAGCCCTGAGTGTCTTGTTCAGCTGGGATGTGTTTTGTGAAGCCAATGGGTTCTTCATTTTAATCACATTGGTTTGGATACCAGTGAATAATAACCAATGTGATTACTGGTTGGTGCAAATAACACCTGGATGCTTCTGATGATTGTTTGGGGCACATGGCTCCTCGTTTTGTCTGTGGCTAAATGGCATTTAGCCCGCCAACTAGCTAGCTACTTAGCAATTAATATTAAAGTTTAGCTTTAGCAGTATTATTAACTGAAAATAATACTGCTGTTTTAGATAAATAGTGGTTCGGTGCTTTCTAAAGAAACAGGCACAGCATGGATGAACTGTACCTATGTGCAGTCTGTCTGTGTTGAGTGATGGGGCAGCCAGGAGGGGCTTGGTGTGCGTTCCCTCCTCATTTTGTAGGTTACAATGTGTGCTTCCCCATACACCTAGGCCTAGATTGTTGATGGATTCAAGACATTATTTTTGTTATTGATCTTAGCTCTTCTGTAGGTCAGTATCATTGTAGCTTTCTTAAAGCTGCTCTATGGTATGCTCTTCTTGAAGTGTTTTGGTACTCAGCTCAACCTCACATTCATTTTTGTTACATCACCTACAGATTTTCAAATTAAGCGCTGGTTTGAGCTAATATTTTTGGTTTTAAGTGAAGTTTAACATTTTTGGATGGGGTCACTTTTTTAAGTGTTCAAGAGGGGTGATAAATATTTGGCTAACAGGAGGTTTTTTAAAGATAAAACATTGTCCAGGTATCCTTCATTGTAAAAAATATGTACACTTCTTTATTTTGGTTTTGCATAATACCCCCAAACTTGAACTTTAGGTTTCACAAAAATGGATTACACTTTAGACCCCTGCCTTTACCTGTTAATATAATCTTGAGGCATTCTTCTTGACCGTAATATGCAGCTTCATGTAGAGAAATCCATCCATCATCATTCGCTACCAAGAGACTCTTTGGGTTGTAAATTGCAATCTCTTTTAAAGTCTTTATATCACCATTCTCTATCACAGACACCAGGCGTCTCACATCCCTAGGGTATAGATTATAACAGTAAGAGGAAAATAATCATTCAATTTAGTGTCACTTGTTAAAAAAATATCCCATACTTAATTACAGTAAACAGAAGTTTCCATGTCATGCCATATGTCGTGTAACCATTAGTTGTATCAGGACACACCCTTGTGGATGCTTTGTTTTACCGCTGTTACTTTTAGAGAGATTTTTATGATAGGCATTTTAGGTCTGTAACTTAAATCTCATTATATCATTATTTGTTTTTACTGTCGTATATACTGTCCAGACTGGTCAGGGGGCGTATGTAAACTTTTTTCCATAAATATTTGACAGCCAAATTCATAAGTTATTTGACGTTATGTTAAGTAACATTAGAGTAAAGATCAGCCATTAGAGGTAGTGGTGAGTGGAGTAAGAGTTAAATATAGGGGATTATTGGAAGGGTGTTGTGGTCGGGGATGGTGGGTGGTAACATCTCATCCCAGACCTTCACTCCAATGGTCACAATTTTGAATTCAATCAGAGGGGATCTTTTTTCTAACCATAACCCAAACCTTAACCCAATTACCATGACACCTAACATTAACCAAACCTAACCATTTTCATTTTATAACCTTAACCCAATTACCATGACACCTACGTTAACCAGACCCAATCTTTTTCGTTTGATAAAATTAACCCAAACCTTAACCCTATCCTTAACCCCAGTGCTGTGATATCTAACGTTAAGTGTAACTTTAAAATAAATTCGTAACATATCATACATTTGTGTAAATTCGTAATATATGGTACGTTTTAGTAGCATTTGTAAAATATATACATATTTTAGGTAATTCGTAATGTATTATATGTTTTGGTAGCGCATTGTAATGTAATGTGACATATCATACGAAATCCGGTGTCGCGGATTTACGTATAATATGTTTCATAGTCCCCTGAAACTACGTTGATACTGTCAGAACAAGATAAAGAATTGACCGACTCACCTTAAACGGACGTTTGGAGGTGGATTGGCTGGGTTTGAGCTCCTTCTGGGAAAGTCATGTATGTGCATTGTGGCAGAGGGGTCCCTGATATGGGTTGTGAACCGATTGTTGGTAAACCGGTTTGGCTGGGAATTGGGTTGCCAATACCCAGCTTGTGATGATTGAATGGAAGTCATATAACTGCGGTCATCTGTGAAGCTATGTTCAATTGCCAGCTGTATCAGCTCATCATCTGAAAGAGCACTATAAAGACTGTAGTCATCAAAACCTCTAGGTGTTCCCATCCTGTTAGGCAAGGCCATGCTGGTCACAGCCATGGTTGAACTGGTTGCAAGGGTACAAAAGTCAAAACAATGACATTTACTCAATGTATTTACACTTTTAAAACACATTAAGTAAACAAAAACAATATTCATCCTATGGTGCATTGCAACACAAAATAAACAATTTCTTAAATACATGCCCGTATACAGTACATTTATGACTATTTGGCATTGCAAATTCTAATGCCAAAAAAGTAATTAAAGGCAACTTTGAGTTTAAAGATTGCAGATACATCTTTCTGCCTGGTCAGTGTTGTGGACATACTGTTGACCTGTCTACTTTAGCCTACCACTAACACCCCTGATTCAACTTACCACCCATCTCTTAATAAGTGTTTTCTCTGTGATAAGAAAAAAATGCATTTATTTCAACAGCAATTCTATATGAAGCAGACAGACAGATGCACGCAGAAGCACGTACGCAGCCGGTCTAGTTTGCATGACCAAGGCTAAAGGAAAATGTATCATAGAATTTACTAATTACATGATATTCCTCCAAATAAAATATTTAGTTTCTGTATATTGTTGAAAATCTTACATATGGTTAAGGTTATTTCATGGCACTTTTTGATGTAATTTCTCCTGTGGTAAATATAATACTATCCAATTATGAACCGTAATTCAACCATTACTTTGCACTATGTGTTGTTTTGGGGACTAACGTGTTGTAGATCTGCAGTTACAAGATACAGCTTAATAATGTTGCAGCTGTCTAGCAAAGTAAACAAAGCAATGTGGTTCAAGGTTACTCAGAGTAAAGTGAATCAATGAAAACATGAAGGCATGCCTTTGCTTTAAAGAATAATAATAAAATGGTTATTAACCCATTTGTGTGGCTGTGGGCAGTTGGTTTAAAGGTGAATAAAATAAATGAACACACATTCTACCTCATAACACATTCCCTACCTTGTAGCATCTGCAGATTGCATTCAGAATGTTGTAACTATCTTTAAATTAGATTTCCATCCTTGAGAGGTGATGAGGATTAAAAAAATGTCTTGCACTCTGAGTTGCCCTCCAGACGAATGACGAAAAATCTGCAGCTCAATGTTAAAGACATATTCAAAAGAGGGTCTTGATTTCATGTTTTGCTAAGCTGACTCACTACTTTGCTTGCATGTGTTGCTTGGAATAGGGATGCCCTACTTAAGATATGGCACGGTTGATGCTGACACTTAAAGTGCCCAGAGAAGGGGGAAAACAAAACAAAAATGTGTGCCCCTGAACACTATTTTCAGGAAAGGTCAAGGTTTCTTCCAAGGTTCTCAATGTGCTGTATTCTACTGTACATCATTAGTAACAGCTGGTTTGGCAACATTACAATGTCTTAACCTAAGGTCACTCAGAATAGTTGACCTGTTAACCTAAAGATATTATCACCCATCTATAGTTGTTGAATTGGTGTTCATTTGGCCAAACAAAAAATGGGTTATTGGCCAAAGGTGTGCAGATTCTAGACAGTTTTACCTCTGTTGTTTATTTTCACAACACAACATTAATTTCATTATATACAGAAGTTGCGTAACTATGAATGTTTCAAGGTCTTGAAAATGAATCTGGCTTATGTATCCTTACCCGCTTTAAAAACTTCAACCATTGACATCCCTACAGTAGGAGTCTGGTTTCTCTCTAGATTTCCTAGGTTCATGACTTACAGGTTTTTTAACAGCCATAGGGCTTCTGCATCTACATTCTATGCTGTTTGTGGGATTAATCTGGTTATCTGTATAAGCAGTGACAACGGTATGTTGTAATGAATACTTCATACAATACATTTCATTGATTGATTGTGGCAGTATATATTGGCGCACTTGCTTCATCTAGTTGTTGCCTAACATAGTGCTGATCTGCATCGAGGTGTGCTGTAAGTCTCGTTTCACTGGTAACAGTGCGAAAGATGATCAAATGATTAATTCAAAGAAAATAACACCTTTTCTACAGTCAGACATGGGAGAGGTTTAAAATACTGGTGGGTAGCCTGCTGCCTGTGGTACCTGGAGCCTTAAATGTGCCCTCATTGTAAACAGGTACCTTTATTTGTTAATTGATATGTTAGGTGATAAAGGAGTGTTTATGTTATAGTTAGCTGCACACAGGAGCTGAATGCAATCCTGAGGCAGGTTTTTGAGAATATTATAGCTTATTTGTTGACAGGCTGGAGAATGTGGAGTATTGTGAGTTTGAGGGCAACAAGATTAAATGTTTGTATGTTTTTGCTTTAGTGTGACTGCTCAATCCTAAAGAATCTGGTCAAACATTTCCACCTGGTTACATGTACCAGGCATCATAAAGTCAGTAGAGTATCAGGCCTCTACCCTCCACAAACATGACTAATATACACACAGACATTTTGCACATGCCAATTTGATTTACAATATTTTAGGCCTTTAAATCAAATGTAAATCAAATAAAATGTATTTTATAAAGACCTTTTTTTTTTACATCAGCAGTTGTCACAAGGTGCTGTTACAGACACCCAACCTGCAACCCCAAAGAGCAAGCAACAACAGTTAATGCACAGTGGCTAGGGTCTTTACTGTTATTGTGCATAGAAACACACTTTAAAACACATAATTGAACATGGCTAAAGAGAAACATTTCCTTTATTTACCCATTTCCCCAACATTTTTTGGTCTTCCATACAGTATGCTCGGTAACCAATTCTTGCAGCAATGGTACTTAAAATGGATGTGTTAGATGGTTACTGATATGTTTCAGAGACTCTACCAAGGCAAATTCAATAATCGGGAGAAATAAATTGCCGACCCTGAACAAACTGGTAAGGAACACTAGTTGGCCAGAAAGTGGATAGTGTTTCCTAGACTCTTTACTTTCTGGAATATGTTACTTGTTTTCCTTTTACTAAAATACAAGCTAACATCACTCACTTAGACTTATTCTAAAATATGACATACACAGGTCTTGACTGCAAAAATGGACTGCATAATTATTTGTCAAAGGGGGTGGGGCGGATGTATTGCCTTTTTGTACACCATAGGGGAAATCCCACGATGTGCACTAACAGATGTCTGCCGTCAGTTACCATAACAGTTCATGTTTCCACCCGAGCCAATAGCCAGCAAGTCAATAAATGCTGTAAGCATGCACTGGCAATCTAGGGCAAGAGTTCCATTTGACAGCAATTAATGTGGTTGACTGATACCAGTTTACAAAATCATTTCATGGGGTAAAAATTGGTTTGTATAGTGATATTTTTAGTGATACCTCTGTTAAGAATTATTGTCACCCTTGATAAAAATTAACAAAACTTAGTACATGATGGCCTTTGTTTTATGAATCATATTGATAAGTATTATATTTGGTAATATTTTGTCACAAATTCTTAGTAAACAATAACAACACAAGCTTATGACTTGACAAACTTGTTGGATGCATTTGTTTTTTATGATAAGTTTGTACCCAATTGAAAATAATGGTAATAATATTACTGTGTAATTTTGGAGTTTCTTTTATTGCAAAACATGCTTAATATGTTTCTTAACACTTCTGCATCAATGTCGATATAAACATGATTAGAAAATTCATCGTGGAAAATTAGGAGTGGGAAAGTGACAGATTAAACGAAGGATTAAAGAGGTTAAACATCATACCCCCAAAACATAACATTTTACCATTTTAGAGGAATTTCTCAAATATGTTTTTGAAGCATATAGAAAAGTATTTTATGCAGTTTTCTGCAGTTGGACTTGGCCAAGGTAATCAGTGTGATGTAGGAGGGTCAGAGTTGGCAGGAAGGGGCACATTTTTAGGGAACGCCCTGACGGTTGTAGGGGAGAGTGGAGTCCTGCCAGGTACTAAATAGAGCGATGTGGAGGATCTCAATAGACCCCCAGTTCTCTGAAAGCCAGCCAAGTTCATCTCCACAGCCAGCTGTAGCAGTGCCTCATCTGACAAGCTACTGTAAAAGCTATAATCGTCAATGACCTGCATCTTATACTCTGCTGCTGTTTACTGTGGTCCGAATGTAACTGTGGGAGGAATCAATGAGTCACTGATAACAAATATAACTTATAACAACACTATCTCTGAGTATTAACATATGAAATAAATATTATTAAGCTATAAAGCATGAGGGGTGAGGTACATGAATAATATACCAGAGCTAAGAGCAGTTCTCAAGCACAATGCATCCCCTGGACACAGTGCTTAGCCGTGTTGTCTTGGAGGTTTATTGCCAGTATGTCTTGTTGCTATTATGAACCAGTTAGCAATGCAGGATACCCAATCAGCCTGTTTATCACACAATCAGCATTCAGGATTCAAACCCTGAATGTTGATTGGCTGAAAGCTGTGATGCATGAGAATGAGAATGGAAAAATATAGAAAATATGGCCAAAAGGATTATTTAATATTATAATTTCTTATTCTTAATAGTTATTGTATGTAACCAATTTTAGAATGTACTGTAAAGTTATTTAAATTGTAAAATGGGCCTATAGAAATGTTCTTGGTTAAATTAAAATAGTTGTGCTCTGTAGTTAGTGTATTTACAGTGGATATAAAAAGTCTACACACCCCTGTTAAAATGCCAGGTTCTTGTGATGTAAAAGAATGAGACAAAGATGAATCATGTCAGAACTTTTTCCACCTTTAATGTGTCCTATAACGTGAACAATTCAATTGAAAAACAAAGTGAAATCTTTGAGGGGGAAAAATAAAAAACTCACAATAACCTGGTTGCATAAGTGTGCACACCTTTAAACTAATACTTTGTTGAAGCACCTTTTGATTTTATTACAGCACTCAGTCTTTTTGGGTAGGAGTCTATTAGCATGGCACATCTTGACGTGGAAATATTTGCCCACTCTTTTTTGCAAAAGCGCTCCATATCTGTCAGATTGTGAGGACATCTCCTGTGCACAGCCCTCTTCAGATCACCCCACAGATGTTCAATTGGATTCAGGTCTGGGCTCTGGCTGGGCCATTCCAAAACGTTAAACTTCTTCTGGTGAAGCCATGCTTTTGTGGATTTGGATGTGTGCTTTGAGTCGTTGTCATGCTGAAAGGTGAACTTCCTCTTCATCTTCAGCTTTCTAACGGACACCTGAAGGTTTTGTGCCAAAATTGCCTGGTATTTGTAACTGTTCATAATTCCCTCCACCCTGACTAAGGCCCCAGTTCCAGCTGAAGAAAAACAGCCCCAAAGCATGATGCTGCCACCACCATGCTTCACTGTGGGTATGGTGTTCTTTGGGTGATGTGCAGTGTTGTTTTTGCACCAAACATACCTTTTGGAATTATGGCCAAAAAGTTCAACCTTGGTTTCATCAGACCATAA
>JACXGI010001240.1:8457-25573 GCA_016801175.1 Esox masquinongy | reverse complement strand
TTTGGAAGCCTCCCTGACCAGTTTTCTGCTCGTCTTTTCATCAATTTTGGAGGGACGTCCAGTTCTTGGAAATGTCTCTGTTGTGCCATATTTTCTCCACTTGATGATGACTGTCTTCACTGTGTTCAATGGTATATGTAATGCTTTGGAAATTCTTTTGTACCTTTCTCCTGACTGATATCTTTCAACAATGAGATTCCTCTGATGCTTTGGAAGCTCTCTGCGGACCATGGCTTTTGCTCTGAGATGCAACTAAGAAAATGTCAGGAAAAGCCTACTAGAACAGCTGAACTTTATTTGTGATTAATCAGAGTCACTTTAAATGATGGCAGGTGTGTAATGACTTCTATTTAACATGAGTTTGAATGTGATTGGTTAATTCTGAACCCAGCCACATCCCCAGTTATAAGAGGGTGTGCACGCTTATGGAACCAGGTTATTGTAAGGTTTTTATTTTTAATTTTTCCCCCTCGAAGATTTCAGTTTGTTTATCAATTGAATTGTTCACATTATAGGAGACATTAAAAGTGGAAAAGGTTCTGACATGATTTATCTTTGTCTCATTCTTTATTGAAATATTCTGATAGAACATCAGTGTCAGGATCTTTCTCGTTGGCTCCATTTGGGAAATATCTCAGAACTGAACTGTTAGGTGGACAATCATTGTTTTGGAAA
Organism: Esox masquinongy; assembly: GCA_016801175.1. Classification (NCBI taxonomy): domain Eukaryota; kingdom Metazoa; phylum Chordata; class Actinopteri; order Esociformes; family Esocidae; genus Esox; species Esox masquinongy. The sequence goes on along the minus strand of JACXGI010001240.1, from coordinate 24,898 downwards.
AGTAATGAATAAATAAATAAACATAAGCTAAAAACAAAAAAAAACATAAGCTATACACTCTCAAATACACTTCACATCGAAACACAAATAGTTTTAAATCTAAGCCTTATGTTATACAAATAGTGTTGAATCTAAGCCTTATGGTAACATTAAGAGGAACCTTAAAATGTTATAAGCTTTTTACATATTCTTTCTTGAAATTACCTTGATTCTATTTCAGCTATTCCTGAACTTGATGTTGCATTAAACTATTTATTTATTTGTGAATTTTTCAGTGCTATGCTCTTAATCATGACCCATCCTACATTTTAAGAATTTAAGACATATTAAATGCTTTGTTCAGTTCTGAATGAGTTTGGTTAACATCCAGAAATGCAGGCTTAGGCACAGATAGGCAATTGTATAATCCATGTGTAAGTTCAATCAGAAACGTTCTAACTATTTGGTATCCCCTTGTTCTGACTGTAAGAATACTGCTAAATTTGAGAAAAACTGTAAAATCTTTGAATGGCAGACGCATTAGTCCTTGATTACTTGCAGATTTTAATATCTGGACTTGTTCCTTTGACATTTTTTTCACTATTGGACAGTGTGTTAAACAGTTTAGATGTCAACTACAGTGTAAGAAGATAATACTATTATGTATGCAATTGCACCCCCTGCTGATATGGTTGCATCAAAGCTGCAGTCCAGGAAGCCTTAGTTGATTTGAAACTTTTACTTAATAGAGGGAAAACAAAATAAATGTTGTTTTTTAATTTTTGTAATATTGTCTCAGATCAATTAATACAATAATCATACAGTCAATGGCTCTTAAATATATAAAAACTTAGTATTTGGATTGATATTGGATTTTTCATTTTTAAAAAGCATACAAATGAGCTGTTAAAGCAGCCAGGATGTTAAAAGGGCTTCTTTTACAGAAACAGACCTTGCCTCTATGAAATAGGATTCAGACATTTAAAATAATGTTCAGGTTCCCTGGATCTCCAATGAGTTGGCTAAATCCTCAATTAGTATTTAAGCACCAAAGAACATCTTGTTATTTTCAGCATTGTATATAAATTGTATTACAGTTTATTCTATTTCAATATCCATTTATGTGAAAACTTTCTAAAATCCTACAAATCACTGCTGTACTTCAGGCTATGAAGATATGCAGGAAGACTTGTGAGCTCTGACAAAGCCACACCCAGCCCCCTAAATGGGGGAAGGACTAAAGGCTAGGGTCTACTATACACAAAAATAACAACTATTTCTTATAAACCACCCTTTTTTATGGGTAGATGCGGAATAATTTACATATATAATATTTGCATAATCAATAAGTAGAATCATTATCATACATTAGCCATGAAATTATACATTTAAAAACAATTGGTTTTACTGACATGGGGCACATTTCAGCACATAAATGACATGGTAAAAAGATGTCAGGGACCCGTTTTGCCTTGACACTGCCACTTTTATAACCATTAGCCAAAAATCCCTGACTGCAAGTATAAGTCCAAAATATACATGATTTTAAGTGACTGAAGTAGCAAAAGTAAATGCCATTTATAAAAAACAAAGCAGATATTTTTTTTGGTTGTCCCTTACTGAGTCCTAATTTAGTTATACCCAGAATATTCAGTTCTACTTCAGCAGACGCTGTTTTTCAGAATTTGGGGAATCAGGCCTGAAAATAAATCCTGCAGCGATGAATCCCCCATCAAAGGCAGTTGAGGTAGGTGTGGTGAGTTTCAGGGATACCTTACACAAAGTTGAGAAGAACTTTAGCAGCTCTTCACAGTACAGGTCAGGTATCCATCCCTGTCTCAAGCTTTCCTTTAGTGTGAGATGACTTCACGGGGAAAACAAATGTTTTCCTCATCTGACAAGCTCTTCTTTGCCATGGCTCTTCTCCAGTAGGCCCAGCCTAATTTAAATCCTGTGTGTGTGTATGTCTTCCTTAAATTGGCACAACCATCTGTGTGAGACAGAGAAAAGTGAATTTTAAGTGTACCAACATTGTCAGGAGTGTAAGATACGTTTTATGTACAGTATCAGATTATAAAAATGTACACAAAGGTATATTTAGAAATCCTTCCAGTTCGAGATTAAATTTGTTGGACATAAAGATGAAATAGGGATTATGTGTTGTAGAGATGTACAGTACCTATACAAACAACTCACCTCCCTTGACCACGGAATTTGTACTGTAACCAACTCGCCTCACTAAAGGAGTATAAAACACGCCCCCTAGTATTAACACGGTGAAATGTCGTGTGTTTAGTAAGATTTTAAGCGCCCCCTGTTCCCCCATACTAAAGAGTGCTCTCTCGTGTGCTTTTTGTTGTTCACCCTTAAAAGGTGTTTTGAAATTCGGGCACAGTTCTACATTATATGTGCATAACGTTTCAGCCAGGCAGTGTAGCATGTCGTCGCCATGGAAACCTGTTTAGTTGCTGCAGTGCGTTTGCGTAGTTCGTGTGCGTGGACTGTGTTGAAAATGACTGAGTCGAGGGAAATATTTCCAAGGTGTTTGACAAATTAACGTGATTAATTGTCTTGTTCGTGTTTATTTTGTTAACTTGTATTATAGATATTGTCGTGGTGCATACAGTGGTGTGTTTAGCATATAAGGAGTTAAGTCCACCCGTAGCTAACGTTAGTTATTTAGCTAGTATGCTAGCACAGTACTGTTCTTGCTACAGCAGTACAGTAGCTTTTTAATGCTCTGCTTGGCCAGTAAGATGCTGTGAGCTACAGCTAACGCTAGCTATTTTAACCAAATGTACATGCTCATCATTAGCTAGCTTCAATTGCTAATTATGGTACTGTAGTCAGAAGCAATTAAACAGTTTTATCCATCGAAAACGATTTCATCATGATGCTGTCACTTGGAACAGATCAGACGCGTTAGCTAACGTTTACAATGGCAAATATGAAGTTGAAGTTAACTTAAAGACATTTATTCTGCTAGTTATTTCGAGATTAACGACGTACAGTTCTGTATACTGAATAGACCACTGCTTTTTATATTTTGTTTTTATTTTATTTATACAGGAAAACCAGCTGAGACCGAGGAGGTCTCATTTACAGGTTATTTAGGATGGTAGTAAGGTTTATCTACTGTACTGTAGGTCGTGTTATCCTAGACTAAACAGCTGAAGATACAGGACAGTACTGTAAGGGTTTTCTTGGAAATTGTGCATCACAGTCTGTGACAGTAGCAGTGGGTGACAAGGTTTTTAATGTACGAGAATTAAGTGAAATGTAAGCATAACGTTAGCAGATTTTCATTATTTACACCATGCATAGAAAGCTGAGAGGAAGATTATCATACTTTTTCAGATTGCTTGGATTGTAACAAACGGTACTCTGCATCAGTCATCTATATTGCTACACACGAAGTTCCACTGTAGCTGAGCTAACACATCAAAGAAGCTTTCTCGTGGGTGGAACAGCGAGCTTTCCCCAAATCAAAGAATTAATCTTACTCATTCACAGTTTGGAGTCATGACCACGACAAGGATTTAACACTTGCGACAGCTACTCAAAAAAGGAGAATAAAACACATATGTTCGTCACCAAAATGACTTTCAACCAGTCCAGTCTCTTTGGACAGGTAGACGATCTGCAAGACTTGTCATTCATCGAAAGACCTATTCGCAGGAGTCTTAAGGTATTTGACAAGAGCGTGTGGGCTTATATGTTTGTAAAATATTATTAAAAAAATAATATGTTCACTACTTTGCATTTGTTTATTGTACTGTATGTATTTGTCGAAGTGTCATTACATTAATCTCATACATTAATTAGGTGTTCCGATATTAACCCAAGATTTTTTTAAACTGATGTTACAAATAGCCTACTATGTGTCTTTAAAAGTGTGTGTACGTTGACGATGCTTTCTTTCAACCATCATCTGCACTTTGAATGCCGTTGTTGTTACATTTATGCTTTATTTTCAGCAAAACACGTCTTACACTTTGTGTATGTAATGACTTTTAGTACCTCCTATTAATACTCAATGCAACATGCTATCGCTCTGTAGTCTGCAGACACTGCAGTTACAGCTTTCCTTTCAGCATCATCAAAGGTGTAGGCTACCCCTGTACATTACTAGCACAAACTGAGAACTGACTATGTAATGGGGTTGCCCACACGTTTTGCCGTTTCGTGTGACGCAGTTTCTGACAGCTGTCTGCATCACTGGCTCTCCTTCTCCCCCTCGCCTGCCTGTTCCTCGTGTAAAATGTTTTGTGTGGACGCCAGGAAGACCAGCTATTGCCTTTGGCAGTAGCTAATGGAGTGCCTAATAATATCTCAATCAAATAAAAAGCCTAAACTCCTGACAGTATCTGCAGAACAAGAGAATATCCTCTCCATCAATAACAGTCAAAATCCCTTTTCTGTGCTGTAATTTCTGGATCCTATCAAGGTGCAAATACAACATTAAAACATGGCCACCATAGGAAGGGGTAGGTTACTTTAATGCTCTCATTCTATAATAACAAGGGCTGGTCACCTCGAGATATGATATAGTGTATACATGGCTGCATTCTTCTGAGGTAGGCATGGGTTTTCCGTGCTCTGCTTTCTTTTTTTTCTGTGTCGAGGAGGATTCAGAGCGAGGCGGCACAGTACAAAAATGCAAATTTAAAATAATGATAGAAGCCTAGGCTACACAAACTGACACTCCCCCTGGTTTCCCACGTGAACACTCCCACATAAGCAAGTGGGGAGATAGACTAACTGCAGTTCTCTCTCTATCAAGCCTCACTGCAACCCCCTTACTATGCCTCGCTGAAAAGTTTAGCTGTTATCAGAATCCTGTCCAGTTTTTAACTTACCTCATCCACCCCAAAGTCTTCCCCCTCCTCTTTACTAAAGTCTGGGTAAACGCGTCATTACTATAATGCAATAACATGCCCAGTCAAAGCAGTAGAGCCAGTGAATGGACAGACGGTGCCCCTACCCATGTAGCCTAATACTAAGCAGGAATATAAGTTACTGGGTTATCAGTTTTGCCAGCCGTTCAGTTTATTTGTAGATAGTGAAATGTCCTCATGAAGTTGTCTAAAGGTCTTTTGGTTTTGCTTGGACCGATTAACTCATCTTCTGTCTGCTGTTCTACTTTCAGACTGCTGAAGAGATAGAGAAGCTGACTGTGGATGAGGATTTGAATGACATTGAGCGGGCAGTCTACCTCCTCAGGTAAAAGGAAAATGGTCAAGAATACAGGGCTATTCCAAGGAAGTTAAGCAATGATGGATTACAAATACAGTATGTCCTCTCGAAAACCTTTGGAAATTATTGCATAGATGTAGCCTCATTAATATGGTCAGAGGGCAAGGTGGAGGTATTATCTAATATCGTTTAATTCCTTTTTTAGATCTATGTGGCTTGTTTTGTTCTTTCTTAACTATGACATAACATTAGCTAAGGTGTGCGGAACATATTTATTCTGTGACCCTATTTTGAGATCATTTTTCATAGTTTATTTTGCGAATCCATTTTCACCACAAATGGTGTTGCAACCTCAGTGTGGGACATTTTGCATACACAGAGAGGTGTTTCTGTGTTAAATTTTAGAAACCGTTGGTGTTTCCCAATCATTGAACATTGCCCATTCTTACACATTAATTGTGTCTAGAGGGCTCCTCTGCTACTGCAGTACCTACGTTTCAATCTGCTTTATCCCAACAACACAACACACTCAAGTCAACTGTGGAATCTTCTCAAACAAGAAGCTAGGTTTGGTAGGTTTTGTTCGGGAGTTCTCAGGGAAGGTGATATCACTTTGCAATGTTAACTTAACGCTCTGCTAGTGATAAGGTAAAAAAAATGATACTGTTATGTTGTGATATTTTTTTTGACCATAATCAAGTTTTGTTGAGACAGTATTTTGGTATTATTTTTTGGCTAGTTTTCTGTACCCTTTACCAGAACTTTCGTTATAGCTTGTTCTCCATCTTTTTAAATGGGGAGACAATTTGTTTTAGCACCTTTCTTAACATATTGGCATTTTAAAGGGGTAAAATCTTTTACTACAAGCATAAATACAAGCCGAAATGACAGAAGACATCAGCAGATAATGTTTTAAGGTAATATATATATTTTTTAAATGTCAGAGTACCTAAGATACTCCCCACTCAACCTTTCTCGCCAGTCTGTCTATTAGTTTGCATTGACGTGTAGTCGCCTCTTACTCGCCTTAGACACTTGCACTCATACTACATAATAGGGAAGGCATCAAAACTATGAAGTAACACATACTCTATGGACTGATTGGCTCAAACGCATTAAGGAGGAAAGAAATTCCACAAATTAACTTTTAACAAGGCACACCTGTTAATTGAAAGGCATTCCAGGTGACTTCCTCAGGAACTGGTTAAGAGAATGCAAAGTGTGTGCAAAGCTGTCATCAAGGCTAAGGGTGGATACTTTGAAGAATGTAAAATATGATGTGCATTTTGATCTGTTTAACACTTTTTGGGTTACTAGATGATTCCATGTGTTATTTCATAGTTTTGATGTCTTCACTACGATGTGGAAAATAAAAAAAATAAAGAAATCCCCTTGAGTAGGCGAGTCCAAACCTTTGACTGGTACTGTATATTAAACTGTCTGGCAAATAGGTTACAGCTTATTTTGTGTATATGCTTGCTTAATTAGCCAGATAATATGCACATTTCATGATCACGGACAGCAATATCAATGTCAGCAGTTCATGGCTGACTACCCAATGGCTATAGCAACTTAACTAAGTCTGAGTAAACAAGAAGTCGGTTTTAACAATTACACTGCAAATTGAAAATACACCCTGGTGGCTTGAGTAATGGTAGTTCCCTTTTTGTAGTTCCCTCAGTACAACACTCTAACGGGAACTTAAACATTCATACAGAACATGGAAATAACGTTCAGTCAATTATGGCTTGAGACGACCTGGCAGCCCTGTCTTAGATGATTAAACACTTTCTCTACATAACCCCATTCATCCTCGGTTTTTCTGGGCACTAAACGAAAGATCTCATGGTTTTCTAAAAAGAAAGAAATAAGCTCTTACCTTGTAACTCTCTGTCACCAACTATCGTTAGCATCAGCTTAGCTTTCCAAATTGGTATATCACTTCAGGTGTTGTCGCAGGAAGGCAGTAAAGCCTGTCCCTTAATATTGAATTCCAAATGAAATTTCTAAAAACACCTGCTGGAACATGCCAAGAAAAGCTTCCAAGCCGGGTCTTGTGTTCTAGGTAGTGATATTATCGATTGCCTGCTGGCCTGGGCCAGTAAAAAACGTGTAGAGCAGGGTTATCTCGTAAGTCATTGGGCCATTCCAGCCAGTATCTTTCTCAGCACGTTTCTCAGCACAGTATCTTTCTCAGCACGTTTAAATTTCCTGCTCTGTTGTGGTCAAACATTAAAGATGCCACACAGAAAATAATGCCTTTACTTCAAGCCAACCACCACTTGTTCTCAGTACACGTGAGCTGTCTGGAACAAAAAGTAGCACCCACCAATCCACTCGATGAACATATTTATTATTTTGGAAAATATTTAAAAAATGTTACCTTTGTAGTAATCAAATTTGCTTGCAAGATGCTGGCATCTGTTTTTAGTCTGCAGAAAGAAGATGAATGGGCAGGTGAGATTAAACATTGGCAGAGTTACTTAAATATCATCCTGGGAGGCAGCCCTGCCTCACTGGCTACTTTGAGGGCAAGAAAGTCCCTTGGGCATTCAGTTATTAGGCCATATGATTATGCAGGTTCTGCACTGACTTGGTATCTGTAGATTAAATTTTCTGCTTAACATGATTTACCTTCAGTGAAAAATGTAGGTCTAAACGTGTGTGTGTGTGTGTCTAAACGTCTAAATTGTGTGTTTATGAACATTTTATCACTGGTTATGACAGCCTGATCACAATTTGAGAGTGTGTGTGTTTGCGTGTGATTTAAACATCTTCTTGAGGGTCAAGTCTTGTTACAGTATCTTGATCTCTGGCTCAGAATATCATAATTAAATAATATTGCTCCTTTTTTTAACCAGGTTAGCCACATTGAGATTAACAATCTCTTTTTCAAGAGGGACCTGGCCAAGAATAGATTTTGAGAATTTGTTTAACCATTCAGTGCCCTTTTAAAGAATCCAACAGTCTAAATGCATATAGTTGATTTGATTAAAATGGAGTGTGTATATTATATGAAAATGTAACATTGTAAAATGTCAACCAATCAATTGGTCGAAAAATCTGATTACTGTCTGCCAACAAATATTTTTGTTTAGTCAGGGACTGACCTAAACCTTGTTCCCCTGTGCTTTGTTCATTAGAAGCTCAAGTCTAACTACAAAATGACAAGTGTGTCTCCTATTACTTTCTAAAGGGCTTCCAGGTATATTCTTATAGAGCCCAGTACCACAGCCCAGTTCCATGAGATCAAAGCAATGTTCTACAGGAGTCAGCTCCTGTTACCCCTCACGCTTAACACCTTGCTCTTTAATTAATTTAGGTAATTCCAGTGCCCCCACCACAGATGGCATATGTTAATGCTAAGTGTATTCTTGCCTTCACCTTTCAAAAATAGCTCTCTGTCTCCAGGCTCAAGTTAACACAATCCCAACATTCAACAAGCTCAAAAGCTGTTATCACATTTACACTAATTTACAAAGGGCATGTTACAGTGAACTTCGAACATATTTGGACAGTGACATAAGTTTAGTTTTTTTTTGGGTGGGGGCTCTGTATTCCAGCACTTTGGGTTTGAAATTACTACAGTGCTGAAGTGCAGACTGTCAGTCTAAATTTGAGGTTATTGTTATCCACGTCCTATATCTTAGGGTACCAAAAGTACTAGTCTATATTTGGAAAATTGTGTTCACAGCTGTTTTGTTTTAGGCAGGTATGTTTGTTGTCATTGTTAGGGCATGCACAAGAGAGCTGACAATGTCTAGTCTTGATTGTAGGCTTTGCATTTAGAGTCTGTTGCTGGCATCTGACAGCATGAGGTCGAAAGAAGTGTCATTGCAAAGAAAGCTGGTCATCATGAGGCAGATATATTACAATGAATCTGTTTCCAAGTCAACTGTTTTGTTGGGACATTAAGAAGAAAGAAAACTGGTGAGCTCAGCAACGAGAACAAACTGGTGGACCAAGGAAGACTACTATAGTCAATTACCATAGAATACTTTTTGTGGTATAGAAAATGCTACCAACAAATTGTCAAAGACTACCATGCGCAGAAGAGTACACCAGCAGAACTTCACCAGAATGGTCTGGTTACAGTAAGAGAAAGAGCTGGTAAAGTTCTGGAACAAAGTCATGTGGACTGATGAGATGAAGATTTCCCTGTAGCGGAGTAATGGAAATACAATAAGGAGGAGAAAAGGTGTATACCACCTGGTGGAGGTAGGGTTGTGTAATGGCTTGAGCATGTATGGTTGCAGCTGGAACTGATCTACACTGAGGATGTAACTGCTGACAGCAGAAGGAGGAGGATTTCTGTGCACACAAACATCTTGTCTTCTCAGATATAACCAAATCCCTCTAGTCTAAACTCATTGAATGATAGAAGTGGAAAGTTATTGACTGGCCAGGTCAGCCACTCAATCTGAATCCAATTGAGAATGCCTTTGCATGTTGAATACAAGATTTAAGGCCCCCAACACAAGTAGGATGGTTGCTGTAGTACAGGCCTGGCATCTCCAGGAACGATACCCATAGTTTTGTTCATGCATTGCGGTCTTTAAGGCCATCATTGCATGGAAAGGATCTGCAGCCAAGTACTAAACATTGCTATTTTATTGTACATATTGGTAATCTGTCTTTTGTACCCTACAATAGGGTGCTATGTAGAAAAACGTGCTGTAATTTCAAAAATGGTTCCTCCGCTATAGGTAAAAATACCCTTGAATTTAGGCTGACAGTCTGCATTTTATTCCCCGTAGTCATGTATCGATTCAAAGGTTAGTGCTGGAATACAGAACCAAAAAAACTCAGCATTTGACACTGTCTCAATACTTTTGGAGTTCACTGTATGTAGGGCAAAGGGTGACAGTTTGGTTGTAACCTCTTCATATTGCCACTTTGTTCCCTCCTAGTTATTAACTCTGCCGACAAAGGCCACAGGATGAAAGCTTATACTTGAAAAGTAATGAATACCTGTTTAGAAAGACAGTGAGCGGAATTCAGGCTAGCTGGTGAAATATATTTGGGCTCCCCAGGGGTGGCACAGACAGATGGGTATTGGGGAAAAGTAAGCAATATCCCCTGTAAGGCTTCATTGACTTCCAAGTTGCGTTCAAGAAAGGGCCAACGATGTACAATAGTTGATTGTTGTTAAGTGAGTCTGTTGCCTAACCAATGAAAACAATGCAACGCAGACAGACTAGACCACACAGTTGAGACACGTGGCGAGGCTCTGAATCTTCACTTTACATGAAAGAGGTTGGCATTCTCTCTGTACTCATGCATAGTAACATGCATGAAACCATACACACTAAAAGACGTGCTGGAAATATATTGAAAAGCATAAATTCAGTTATTTGCTGTCTTCCAAATTATGTAGCCTACTTGCATGTAAAATGTGAGACAGTGTCAAATGTGTACTTTTTAAGCAATGATAAGGCAGCATAAAGGTTACATCTGGCCAATCGAACTATGAATGACACAATTAAAATTGAGAATTTTTAACAGGCAGGAATGCAGGTCAAGTTTCAACAATCTGATGGCTTGCAAATACAGTTGTGCTCGTAAGTTTGCATACCCTGGCAGAAATTGGGAAATTGTGGCATTGATTTTGAAATATCTTTTATTTAAGGATAGTGATCATATGAAGCCATTTATTATCACATAGTTGTTTGGCTCCTTTTTAAATCACAATGATAACAGAAATCACCCAAATGGCCCTGATCAAAAGTTTACATAATGTTGTTTGCCCATGAATGTTTGGCCTTGTTACAGACACACAAGGTGACACACACAGATGAAAATGGCAATTAATGGTGAATTTCCCAGACCTGTGGCTTTTTAAATTGCAATTAGTGTCTGTGTATAAATAGTCAATGAGTTTGTTAGCTCTCACGTGGATGGACTGAGCAGGCTAGATACTGAGCCATGGGGAGCAGAAAATAACTATCAAAAGACCTGCGTAACAAAGTAATGGAACTTTATAAAGATGGAAAAGGATATAAAAAGATATCCAAAGCCTTGCAAATTCCAGTCAGTACTGTTCAATCACTTATTAAGAAGTGGAAAATTTGGGGATCTCTTGATACCAAGCCATAGTCAGGTAGACCAAGAAAGATTTCAGGCAAAACTGCCAGAAGAATTGTTCGGGATAAAGAAAAACAAAGAAAAACCCACAGGTAACCTCAGGACAAATACAGGCTGCTCTGGAAAATGACGGTGTGGTTGTTTCAAGGAGCACAATACGACGATACTTGGTCTGCATGGTCGAGTTGCCAGAAAGAAGCCTTTACTGCGCCAATGCCACAAAAAGCCCTGTTACAATATGCCCGACAACACCTTGACACGCCTCACAGCTTCTGGCACTGTAATTTTGAGTGAAGAGACCAAAATAGAGCTTTATGGTCACAACCATAAGTGCTATGTTTGGAGAGGGGTCAACAAGGCCTATAGTGAACAGAATTCCATCCCCACTGTGAAGCATGGTGGTGGCTCACTGATGTTTTGGGGGTGTGTGAGCTCTAAAAGCATGGGTAATCTTGTGAAAATTGATGACAAGATGAATGCAGCATGTTATCAGAAAATAATGGCAGACAATTTGCATTCTTCTGCACGAAAGCTGTGCATGGGACGCTCTTGTTCTTTCCCACACGACAATGACCCTAAGCACAAGGCCAAATGCCAAATTGACCCTCCAGTGGTTACAGCAGAAAATGTGAAGGTTCTGGAGTGGCCATCACAGTTTCCTGACCTTAATATCATTGAGCCACTCTGGGGAGATCTCAAAAGTGCGGTTCAAGCAAGACCACCAAAGACTTTGCATGACCTGGAGGCATTTTGCCAAGACAAATGGGCAGCTATACAACCTGCAAGAATTCGAGGCCTCATAGACAACTATTAGAAAAGACTGCACATTGTCATTGATGCTAAAGGGGGCAATACACAGTATTAAGAACTAAGGGTATGTAGACTTTTGAACAGGGATCAGTTCCTTTTTTTCTTTGTTGCCATGTTTTGTTTTCTGATTGTGCAATTCTGTTATGACCTACAGTTGAATGTGAATTCCATAAGAAATAAAAGGCATGTGTTTTGCCTGCTCAAACCTCATGCTCAGAGGAGGTGAATTGCGCGTGGTTGTGGATGTTGACATTACAAATCCCGTACCAGGCCATGATGCACCTGGTAAGGTTGCTCTTGATTTTGGAACATTAGTACTTGGAGAGGAGTTGCCCAATACTTTCAGTCGCCTTAGGATTTCGAGGTGCTGTTGCGCCCAATTGACAAGCGAGGTGTCCTTAAATCTTTCATTGTGCTAATGCTGTGGAAGATGTTGTTGTCCGGGCACCACAATTCCAGTTTACCTCCTCCCTATAGGCTGACACGTTGCTTAAAAGACCAAGAAGTGTCTTCTGCATGTGTCTTCCTTTATGGAGTTGATGTTGTGCAAGTGGGGAGCACAGCAGAGGTGTTGAGCTTTGGAACAACAGTGTTGGTGTGCTGAACTGTAGTTTAGCCACAGCATTCTTACATAGGTGCAGCTTCTCACCAGGTGGGGTATGGCCATATGACTGGTGATTGCATCTTCAGTGGATCTGTTAAAGCAGTAGGAGACTTGAAGTGGGTCCAATGGTCTTGGCATACTTGTCTTACCTTGCGTGCACACTGTCTGCTCGCATTAATTTCCAACGAGAACCAGCGAATCATGGCGACAGCAGGCGAAGCTACTCTCGGAGACAAAATCTCCCAGCGACAGTTGAGAGTTGAGAAATGTTCAACTTTAAGCTAATTTCCAGCGAGTGGGCAGTGACGGAGTTCGGCAACTACCAATGGCAGGGCAGATGTTCTCTGCATCTTGAAGTCCCTACTCTTTTTTACTCGCTAGATAAAAACTCACTTGCTAACTAAAAAACATTGACAAGAGAGAAACTTGTATTTGCGGTGTTCGATTTCACCATTATTTATGATGCTTCATAGTGATATATTTCTAAAACATTGATGCATGGAAGGTTTCAGAGATCGTGCATGAAGTAAAACAAAGTAAATTGCTATTTTAACATGGACGATTCATTGATTTGGCATTGTCGTAATACGTTTTTAGTAGTGGAATCACGCAAATACTAAATACGTATTAATATTTGCAGAGCCTGATGTTTCCCCTATGTTAGTTGACTGGTTGTCGCTGACATAGATTAGGAAGATACGCCCTGCCCGAGTGGGCACTGTGCACGCTAGGTTCGGCTCAGTGACAGCTCGCCAGAGATTGAGCGATTTGCAAGATGTGCAAGCGGGCACTCCGGACAGTGTGCACATAGGGTTAATGTGAGCTAATCAGGACTGCAATCTGAGACAAGGATAGGTTGAAGATGGTAATGAAGATGTGCCAGCTAGTAGTCAGCACACACTGAGGGCCTCTGGATGGGTTCTGGGCTGGCATCATTGTGAGCACAGTATTCACTATTTTTAAGCTTTTTCTTCATGTCCTACTCGGAGAACAGGAGCATCTAGTAGCCTGGAGCAACAATAACCTTTCTCAATGTCTCAGTGTTGTCTGCCTGGAATCAAGAGAATGTGTAAAGGGAGGAATTGTGGACACTTAAGAACTACATTTTTATAGTCACTGGACATTCTTTGTCATCACTTGTAAGGTCAGGTGTCACTGTGAATATATCTGGGCTGAATAGGAATGAGGTATATCCATTTAAAACTCTAAACATTATACCCATCTCAAAAATGTAGTATATTTTTGAGATGGTATATTCAGATTTAAATAAATGATAATATAAAGGGGTTGGGCAAAGGGGGAAATTTGGGTAGATTAGATAGTTTAACAGTATTGCACTTTTACAGCCTAACCACCAATAAAGTAATGACATGTACTAAACATTGAAATCCTGTGTTATTGTGCTGCAAAATGAAGATTTTAAATCAGTATCAGAATCAGCTCTCAATTAGCCCAGTCTTCTCTGTCCTTGCAACCCAATTGTGGAAAAAGCTGACCACTAACATCAGTGGAGGAGAATGTCGTATTATTGCAACTTATTGCTAGTTAATATTTTTACAACTGCTTGAATGACATTTCAACAATTTCCACAAAGATATAAAAAATTAAATAAAGCCTCTTTAAAGGATATTCCATAGTTATTACAGTATACACCTAGTTGATTTGTCATTTTTAGGATGATGTTTTACAGCTTTAAAAAACATAATTTTATGTGTTAATTCTTTGGAAATATTAAAATTCCTCAAGATTTCCAAAATTGGAATTATACACAACTAGTTACCTTATACCCTATTTATGGCATAAACAGAGCTGGGACCAGGTTGTTGTCAAGCCTTTAGCCACACCGCAACATGACAAAGCCCCAAAATGAAATAGGCCTACACTATGCTGCGATGTGTCACAACTGGCCATCGACCACCTTAGAGTAACATCTGTTTTTACTTGTGCCGTCTTCATTGATATGCTAAACAAGACAATGATTGACAGACTGGCACTTATGCTAGATACCTCCTTTTAAAGTTGCATTCTAAATTGGTTTAATGACGAGGGTAATTCACTTACTGTATCTGATTATTAGCTGTTCTCTTTCTCCATCCAAGTAGGCTCACAGCAGAGAATATCCTGGGCCCGGAGGAAGGAACTCACAGGGGGCTAGAGATGGAACACTTTTTCTCTTTTTAATTGGGCTGGCTAGCTGCCTGTTCCCTTCCAATTCACTGCTTTTTGTTCAGAGATACTCTGGAAGATACTTTCTGTACAATGCAAGAACATATCTGTACATATATTTCATAGTGGCTTATGAGAATAACTTATAACAAAGGGTACATTCATACCACAAATCCACATATGTACAGTATTGTACAAATGGTCAGCTGTGTGTCACTTCGGTGGCGATTGCATCTTCAATCAACAAACAAGTCCAACTTGTTTGTTGATTGTAAAACATACTGTAGTCAGTGAATAATTGCCAGGCTTCCCAGAACATTTTCAGACTTTGTGAATTTGGCTAAAATTTTGCATCCCTAATCTAAGCTATAATTCTTATGAAATGAATTTCAGTTCACTTCCTAAATTGGCTGGACATGAAATTAATTGACAGCAACTGTGTTAACAAAGTATTCATTGCGGATCCAAATAACACATCAAACAAGTGATGAGCACTGTATTTGTGTATTGTATGGTTGCATTCAATCTTAATTCTTACAACACATGTAACGTGCTTGCAATAGCTGTCTTCTGTTCTCTGGTCCTCTTTCCCCAGCTCAGGTCAGGATGTCCAGAGAGCCAGTGTAATCATCAACCTGCCAAACCTGGTGCGTCAGAATCCAGCAGAGACCTTCCGGCGGGTAGTGCCAAAAGTCCGGGTGGGCCAATTCATCTACTTCTTCCCCTTAGCTGAGATGTACTGTCCTCAATAACTCCCGCTCTCCTACTGAAATGTATTCAATAGCCTCCCGTTGAAAATAAAATAAAAAAATATGTTGGAAAGATATATTTCAAATTATTTTGCTCAATGGGCAAATAATAGTATTAAACACTTTACTGAGTATAATCAATAATTTCTCTGCAAGAAGTTAATTAAATTGGCTTAAAATACAGTTATTCGTATTTATTAGTAAATAGCAAAAGTTGATAATCTGAGTTCTATATTTGCCATGGCACAATTTGCTTATACAGTGGATATAAAAAGTCTACAAACCCCTGTTAAAATGCCAGGTTCTTGTGATGTAAAAGAATGAGACAAAGATCAATCATGTCAGAACTTTTTCCACCTTTAATGTGACCTATAACGTGAACAATTCAATTGAAAAAAAACTGAAATCTTTGAGGGGGAAAAATAAAAAATAAAAAACTCACAATAACCTGGTTGCATAAGTGTGCAAACCCTTAAACTTATACTTTGTTGAAGCACCTTTTGATTTTATTATAGCACTCAGTCTTTTTGGTTAGGAGTCTATTAGCATGGCACATCTTGACGTGGCAATATTTGCCCACTCTTTTTTGCAAAAGCGCTCCAAATCTGTCAGATTGCAAGGACATCTCCTGTGCACAGCCCTCTTCAGATCATGCCACAGATGTTCAATTGGATTCAGGTCTGGGCTCTGGCTGGGCCATTCCAAAACGTTAATCTTCTTCTGGTGAAGCCATGCTTTTGTGGATTTGGATGTGTGCTTTGGGTCGTTGTCGTGCTGAAAGGTGAACTTCCTCTTCATCTTCAGCTTTCTAACGGACGCCTGAAGGTTTTGTGCCAAAATTGCCTGATATTTG
>JACXGI010001239.1:69014-99106 GCA_016801175.1 Esox masquinongy | reverse complement strand
CACACACACACACACACACACACACACACACACACACACACACACAGCCTAGAGTAGGTATACCTACTTTCAGCTGCCAGAAGTCCTAGTATGAAGGCCGCATTAACACAAACATTCAAATTAGAGTTCATGTGCACACACGTTATCCATGTATGCACACAGCAATGGCAAACAATGAAAGATTTTCATTAAACATTCTCTATGTAAATCATCCCAGGTTTTTAGAGATGCTCGATGGACTTATATGACCACCAGAGGTCAACTCTACCAGCCCTGTGTCAGAATTCAACTCTACCAGCCCTTTTTTGAATTACACAAATCCAAAAAGTGATGTAATTCCACTGTATGTAGCCCTGCTTACAATTTGTGAGGCTTATAAACCCAGTATAATACCTCTCAACGAGATGGTAGATAAGACAGAACCCAAAGTGATAGATTATCACAGGTGCATGCAAACACAGACCTGCAGACCTCAAATTATTAATCCACACAAACTTCCAATTATGAATGCATGCAGACCTCTAATTATGAATGCATGCAGACCTCTAATTATGAATACATGCAGACCTCTAATTATGAATACATGCAGACCTCTAATTATTAATGCATGCAGACCTCTTATTATTAATGCATGCAGACCTCTAATTATGAATACATGCTGACCTATAATTATTAATCCACCCAGACCTCCAATTATTAATTAACGCAGACCTCCAACTATTAATGCATGCAGACCTCCAATTATTAATGCACACAGACCTCTAACTATGAATTCTTGCAGACCTATAATTATGAATACATGCAGACCTCTAATAATTAATGCACGCAGACCTCTAACTATTGATGCATGCAAGACTGAAATTATTAATCCACACAGACCTCCAATTATTAATCCACACAGACCTCCAATTATTAATGCAAGCAGACCTCCAATTATGAATGCATGCATACCTATGGTTAATTAATCCACACAGAACTCCAATTATTAATGCACACAGATCCCAAATTATTAATGCATACAGACGTCGAATTATTAATCCACACAAACCTCCAATTATTAATGCATGCAGACCTCGAAATATTAATGCATGCAGACCTCTAATTATTAATGTATGCAGACCACTAATTATTAATGCATGCAGACCTCTAATTATTAATGCAGGCAGACCTCTAATTATTAATCTACACAGATCTCTAATTATAAATGCATGCAGACCTATAATAATCAATGCATGCAGACCTCCAATTATTAATGCACAGAGACCTATAATTATTCATGCACAGAGACCTCTATTTATTATTGCATGCAGATCTCAAATTGTGTACATTCTTAACTCACCATGGTCAAAGCTTTGTTTTCATGTTTGTGTGTATCTGACGTGTGCGTGTGTGTGTGTGTTGGGCATTCAGAACAAAAAGTTTTGGCATTCAGAATGTCTAGAGTTTCTGTGTGTGTGGGTGTGTTTGTGTGTGTGCTTCTCCTACCTGAGGATGTGGGGTCTTCAGAGAAGTCAGGTAACTCCTCAGGTGGGTCTCCATAGAAGGAGTTAAACTTATGACTGGAGACGGCTGCTAATACAGCTCCCTGAAGACAGACAAACCATCCGTGTTAGCACCAGGGTCTCCCAAACAGCAAGACCATTCATCTACGCAGGGAAGGTGGAATATGGACGGCTTACCTTGAGCTTTCTCCTGGAGTTGAACTTCCTCAGCTGTTCTACTGTCTCCAGGAGGTGGATCTTATAGGCATAACGGTCTCTCTCCTGATAAACACACACACATACCCAATCTCACTTAACAAGCCTTTCAGTTCACCAATAAGATGAGTGTATGTTTTTGTGCGCTTGTCTACCTTGAGCCAATGGTTGCTGTAGAAAGTGTGTGTTTTTCCGTTTTAACTGTTATTAGTATCACAAAGCACACACCCAAAAGGTATACAGTAGCAGGGTTTTTCCTAGCTCAAAATTAGGCAAAGGTGGTACCCCAACCCCTGAAACCCCACGCTCCACCGGATGCCCCTCTGTGATAGCTGGCTACACACCTGAAAAAAGACAACTATTATAATGTTAAATCTGCCCTGTTGTCCAATTGAGCAGCTTATGTACACTACAATGTCCTCCCTACTAGCAACCAAAATTCAAGCAATAGGCTATATTTATTCTTAATATATTTGATCCTTTTTTAATTATTATTATTTTTTTTTTACATATGTAGGTTTTTACTCTTCTGTCTTTTTTGTTTTCCTCTGCCTGTTGATGACTTCTACACATTTTATTGGATTTAAGTTTCCAGCCTATAGTTTCTGCTTGGCTGTTTTTCTAAGCCCCCCAGGGTTCAACATTAATGTTGGCCCACTGGCCCGGGGCCATTAAGACCTAATGTTGGGTCAGAACACAAAGACAGTCACTGGCCCATAAGGTCCAGTGCTCAATATCCCCATTTAAATTCATAGTGTCGTATTAAAACTTTCGCTTGTCATCTTTGTCACTATTCCCGCTTCAATTTTCACTTGTTCTCGCATTAAAATGTGTCTAAGCTGCTTCTTCTCTCCCCTCCGTCTGGTACAGTACCAGTGTCGTCTTTTTGACCAATCATAGTTTGGTCAAAAACTATGATTTGTGGACCAATCATAGTCCACAAAGCGTCTAGCATACAGAGCATATCATTCCCTATTCATTGTGAGTGCCACCTGATAACAAAACTATGTTTATTAGAAGATCTAGGAATCACACAAAAATAAGGATATGAAATCACTCATCAAGCTTAACTAATACTATGTTGTTATACTATGTTTTCGTTAATTTGACTTGCATTAAAAACGCATCAGAGCTGTATATATTGCTGCCTTGTCGCTCTGTTTTTTCTCCATCCTTACCTTGACACCACGCTATTTATCCCCTCTCTTGACTTCCCTTAGCTATGTTGCTTGGGCTGGTCCAGCGTCTTCACATTCATACAGTTTGTTTATATTGTTAGTAATTTAAATATGTTAATTGTATATTTTTACACTGTATATTGCATATATAATGTTGTTGGGGACAGTAGCCTACATACTCTAATATAGTTGTCTTTTCACAAGTCATCTTCGTCTGTTTCGCGAACTCTATTGGAAAAAATGTGTGATTCTACTAGACGTCATCTGAAACGTTAACAAATTTTATGCGGATTGGATGTAGTTCAGGCGTTATTAAGTTTTATAGAAATATTTTGACATGCCTGGGTGTAAAATAAAACTAAGATCCACTTGTTTTTCCGACGTTACTATGTGATGTCAGGACCGTTTAGGCAACCGTGTATACAAGGTTGCCAGATCATTGATAGTAAACTGTGAAATCCACATAATCCTAAAAAACACAGCTCAAACGCTATTTCTTCTGTACAAGCTTATCTGTAAATCGCCTCGCCCAAGACCATAAAAAAATAAAAATAACCCAATTGAGGAGGAAACCTACCCATCTGGCAACACTGCCAACATGAAAAAGGTTTCCACATACGGTCAAATTTTTTTTTACCATATGTCGCTGGTAGGCTATTTAGCGTATTAACGCAAAATTATATTTTACCATGCCGACACACAGAGGTGGTAAGAGATTTTGGGAAGGCGGCCGCCTTTGAGTTTTATATGCAGGAAAATCCCTGTACAGACCATTCAACGACATGCCTACTTCCCTCAAAATAATGCAGCAACAATAGAAATACATTAAATAAAACAAATACACATACTGAAACAATTCTAACAAATACAGTGGTGTGAATAAAGATGAAGGTGTAAACACAGAGTATAGTGGTGGTACAGCATTTTTAGTATTAACCTCCTAAGACCTGAGCTTTGGTGCAGGAAGCCTAAAATGTCCACATATGTGGACACCGAGTCTCAGGAGGTTAAGTATTAAGTTAAAAACGTGCAGTAGAAACAGAGTAGTAATGGATTGTAAATGTGAGTCTGTCTGTCTGTCTGTCTGTCTGTCTGTCTGTCTGTGTGTCTGTCTGTCTGTCTGTCTGTGTCTGTCTGTTTCAGTCTGTCTGTGTGTGTGTGTGTGTGTGTCTGTCTGTCTGTGTCTGTTTCAGTTTGTCTGTTTCTGTGTGTGTGTCTGTCTGTGTCTGTCTGTCTGTGTCTGTTTCAGTCTGTCTGTTTCTGTGTGTGTGCGTACCTTAAGCCAGGGGTGATTGAGGGCCTCGTAGACAGTGATTCTTTCAGCAGGGTCCAGCATGAGCATCCGTCTGACCAGATCCTTAGCACTCTCTGAGATATGGCCCCACTGCCTGGGGTTCAACTGGACACACAAATACACAGAGAGCAACCACATGCTTTCAGGTGGCACAGGGTTACTTATCAGGACAGCACAGCACCAAGTTCTCAGGGAAAAGTTTTTTTTTACTGTTGGACAAAAACGTTTTAAGCTCACCAGGAAGTCAGCAAGTTATTTTATATTTAGATATAGTATTCCCCGAATGATTACTCATATAACATATCCATTTGGATCTCTTAAGTCTAGTTGATGGCCCCAGTAGCAGAAAGAATTAATACGGTGCGTGGGTAAAATTCATTCAAAATGATGTATTTGCCAAAAACATTGACACTTTTTCAGATCTTCTCTGTAAAGAAGAGTGAATCTTGACAGAAGGAAACCCACACAGCATTGTGGAGTTATGTAGCTATCCTTGTTGACTATGTAGTTTTATAGCTATCCTGTCTTGACTGTGTAGTTATGTAGCTATCCTTGTTGACTGTGTACTGTAGTTTTGTAGCTATCCTTGTTGACTGTGTAGTTTTGTAGCTATCCTTGTTGACTGTGTAGTTATGTAGCAATCCATGTTGACTATGTGGTTATGTAGATATCCTTGTTGAGCGTGTGGTTATGTAGCAATCCTTATTGACCGTGTAGTTATGTAGCAATCCTTGTTGACCGTGTAGTTATGTAGCCATCCTTGTTGACTGTGTAGTTATGTAGCAATCCATGTTGACTATGTGGTTATGTAGCAATCCTTGTTGACCTTGTGGTTATGTAGCTATCCTTGTTGACCTTGTGGTTATGTAGCTATCCTTGTTGACCTTGTGGTTATGTAGCTATCCTTGTTGACATTGTGGTTATGTAGCTATCCTTGTTGACTGCGTAGATATGTAGCCATTATTGTTGACTGTGTAGTTACGTAGCTATTATTGTTGACTGAGTAGTTATGTAGCCATCATTGATGACTGTGTAGATATGTAGCCATTATTGTTGACTGTGTAGTTACGTAGGTATTATTGTTGACTGAGTAGTTATGTAGCTATCCTTGATGACTGTGAGGTTTAGAGCCCGACCGATAAAGCATTTTTAAAGCCGATATCGATACAAATATTTAGTGATTTAAAAATCCGATATTCCAATATATTGGCCGATATATATTTTTTAAAAAAAATCCAGAAACGCGTAACAAAACAAACAGATTTCCCTAACATTAGTTATTTGTAGTTATTTATGAGTCCTCACTAAAATAATATGATTATGCAATTTTAAAATAAACTTGTTTGTTTTATTGTCACAACAGAACAGAGGAACAGAGGAAAATATATAAAAATTCTGATAAATAAATGTATGAAAATACAAACTTAAGATATGAAACTTAAAGTCCTTTGAACAAAAACACAACAACAACAAAAAAAATCAAAGTTACCAGTATTAATAGACTTGGTAAGCTTCATAAATATAACTTTGAACAAGACTGGAAAAAAAAAATATTCTGTTAAGTTGTATAAGTTCTGATAAATAACAACAACAGCAAAATATAAACTATATACAGTATATGAGGTAGTGTACTGAATCAGTCAGTCCTCAGTAACTCCAGTCCAGCAGAGGCAGGTTGTAGTACAAGAAGCAAAGTTTCTCTGCATTCTCTCCTTTCAAAGAGCTTCGCCTATCCTCATAAATATTCCCTATGGTGCTGAACACTCTTTCGCTCGCCACAGAGGAGGGTGGACAGGAGAGTTACTGCCTTGCCAAAGCCGGCAGTCTGGTGAAACGGTTGGTGTTGTGTTTCCACCAATCATATGGATTTCCACTCTTTCTGTCAATGACAGGCTCTCTGAAGTACCGTTCTAGCTCTTCGATGATCCCCTCTGGTTCCACTGCCTCACTGGTGGATGGAAGGAGCACAGTATCGTAAAGCGAGTCTAAGAGACTGGGTACTTGGTCCTCTGTTCTCGGCCTTTTGGGATCTCTCTCCTCAGATGGAGTTTCAGTGGCAGAATCTGGTGGACTGGTCTCCATAGCCTCTTTCAGCCAGATTTTCACTTTTGTCAGAATTTCTGGTACCAAAGGACGCTCTTTGTATCGTGGGTCAAGGACACAGGCAAGCACCACCTCTTTAGAGTCCTTAACTTTTGCAAACCTTTTTTGCAAGCTATACAGCATGGTTTTTCTCATGGTTTGAATACCCCTGGTGGTTGGTCCCTCTGACTAAAGTAAACGGTGTAACACTGCTGTGCATGGTAAAATGCAGGATGTGGATTAGTCTGCTCTACTGAATTCCACCGTCACCTCCTCCAGTGTTCCAAGGGTCTCTGCCAGGTTCGACACAAAGGACCATTCCTCTGCTGACAGACATGAGAAATGTCCATGGTCGCTAGCATATGCAGTGATGGCTCTTTTTTGTTAGATCATCCTCACCAACATGTGTAGTGTAGAGTTCCACCTCGTCTGTACTGCCTGTATGATAGAATGCTATGGAACACCTAGCTCCTGAATTTTAGACAGGCGTTGCAGTGCCGTAACAGAGTGGTTGAAGTGTATAGCAATTTTCTTGAGCTTTGCCAGAATTTCCACCACCACTCTCTGGGAATTAAGGCCATCATTTATAACCAGGTGCAGTATGTGAGCACTGCAGCTCAGGTCTGGCATCTCAACAAGGCGCATGCCTTTCACCATATTTGCCCCACTGTCCCTGAGCACAAGCATGACCCGCTCCTCATCAATTTCCCATTCCTCAAGCATGGACAGAAATGTCTCTCCAATGTACTGTCCTGTGTGGGACTGTGACAAGGATTTAACATTCAAGACATGTTGGACCTTTTTCCAATTCTTATCAATGAAATGAGTAGTCAAGCTCATGAGTGCTTCATTTGAACCTGACCAACAATCAGTGGTAAAAGAAATGCTGTTTCCTGCATTTTCAACTGACAGCGGTTTCTTTATTTTGCTTACAACTCCTGTATAAATCTCGTCCATCTTCTTTATACAGAAAAATGTCTCTGTTTTTAATGGGTATCTGGGCTCTGCATAGGCCATAACCCTTTTAAACCCTGTACCCTCAACAACTTCAAAAGGCAGGATGTCAGTGGCTATCATCTCCATCAGGGGTTGGTCCATTTCCTCTGTTGTTGGATCATTTAGAGTCCATTTTGTGGTTTTCTCTAGCACTTGTTTTAGGGTTGACTGTGTCAATGATGTGGTTGGAACTTGAGGCTGTGCATCTTTTTGCGCCTTCTCGTAGATGTCTTTGTGTTTTGATTTAAGGTGTGCCCACAAGTTGGATGTATTTTTAAATTTGAGGCTGCCAGATCCCTGGCTCACAGAGGCTGTACAGATGTTGCATGTGACTGTACCTGATGGGCCTTTTGTGAAATACTCCCATACTTGACTTCGTCCACCACTTGCCATCTGTCAAAATATAAAGTAAACAAGCCAGATGAGACATACAAAATAAAAACAAAATGATTGCTACTACAGCCACAACTATTACTACTACTATTATTATTGACAGTAATAATAAAAAAAATCAGTGATGATGATATTATTATAATCAACATCATTTGTATTATTATTAAAAAAGACAAAGATCACTCCTAATGTTTTTTGTGTGTGTAATAGTTAGTCCCTATTGCCTTATAAGCTACCTTATAATTACAATGTCAACTTGCTTATCCCTTTACCTGCACTCTTTTAATTCTATCCATCAAGCTACAACAAATCATTTTCAATCATCATTTGCTGCCTGCCTTCTAAAATCTACTACTTAGTGATGCACTAAATCCATTATATGACTCGTTAATGCTGCGACTGAACGACAGTCAGCAACGCACACTTGCGTCATTGGATTTCACACACGTGTAAAAGAAAAGCTAACTTGTATGCACAAGCTGTTTGATACTTTTTCTCTATGTCTAAATGCTCACTCCTCGCATGCCTAACTTACATTTTACAATGCAGGGACTGTAACTACAGATATGCTAGTTATAAATACAGTAATCATTCCTTTATTTAGGCAGAATAAGTTTGCTGTGGTTTCCAAGCTCATTAATGTTAGCGGTTTTCCACTGCCATGGCATTAGCTAGCTTTGTGGTTAGCTAAAGTCTATGATAAGCCATAATTTAGCAATGGATAATGTCATACTGCAAATTATTGTAAAACATACTTTTTCTAAATAATGGGCTGGGGAGAGATGATACATCTCATTGCTATAACTGTCACGCTACTAAAGAAATACATCTTCAGTCACATTGTCAAGAGTTAAACCGACAGTCAGTCAACTATACTGTAACACGTAACATAATTACTAGCTAATTCCATTTCACTCTCGGCTTAAATATAACAGCAGCAAAACTGGACATGGTAGTCACGAATTTTGTCATGCTTATTTGAGTTAAGAGAACTGATGGGGATGTTCTTTTAATTGTTATTCAAGCAATGTATGTCTCGTGACAGTTGCCAACTTACCATGAACACACTTCACCGATGATCTCAGTCGTGGATAACTCGTTCACTCTGCCCGACTCTGGCTGGATCAGCTGGTTGTAGAGTTTGTGGCGTTCTAAACACGAGTGTTGCCAACAGGGATGTTGTAGAGTGCCCTCTGGTGGACAAACTACGCAACACCAACACTCATAACATGGTTGAAGGGTGTTTCGTCCGTTTTTATTTGATTTTTTAAATAATCATTTATCGGCCATTATAAATGCCGATACCGATAGTTTGGAAAATGCCTAATATCGGCCGATAATATCGGCCGCCGACAAATCGGTCGGGCTCTAGTGTAGTTATGTAACTATCTTTCTTGACCTAGTGGTTATGTAGCTATCCTTCTTCATTGTGTGGTTATGTAGTTGTCCTTCTTGATGGAGTGTTATGTAAATCAACTACTACCTTATACTTGCCCCTGCAGATGGCTTCAAACAGGCGCTCCTTGGTGCCATAGAAGGGTAGGCAGCCGGAGAGCAGGATGAAGAGTATAACCCCACAGCCCCACACATCCACTGGCTTCCCATACGGCTCCCTCTTCACCACCTCTGGGGCCATGAAGTGGGGCGTGCCCACGCGACCTGGAGAGAGAACGAGGGGAGGGACAGGAAGAGACCAGGCAAGTATACTATTAAACCAAAAGTGCTTGCCTAAAATAATTTAGCTTCTCGTTTTTTTCTGAGCATGAAACAGGATATGTTCTATACTGTGGCTTTAAGAGCTACAAATCTCCGTCTCCCTATACAGGGTGTAGTTAGTTCCAAATTGCGGGGGAAACCCACTTTGCAGAGAGTTGTTATTATAGTGGGGGGTGGGGGGGGGTTCTGCTTATAACATGGGGGGTATGTTCCCCCTGTCCACCCTGCTCCTACTCCCTTGATAAAAAGTCACCATACCAGTTGCAAAAATGTTTATCACCTTACAGCCTGAAAAGAAAACACATAAAATCAGACTTCTTCCGGCTACATTTACACACAGTAACCCAAATTATCTAACAACATTTGTTTTTCTAAAATTAAAACCATAAAATACCCTATTTGGATAAGTGAACACCCCTTAGAATTGAAATTGCAAACCAACCACCTTCCGGATCACAAATCAAGCTAATCGGCTTCCATCTGTGATCAACTGTAGTGACTCTGATTAGTTCAGAATAAAAGCAGTTGATCATAGAGGACTCCACTGCTTAATAGTGCAATTCAAAGCAAAGAACCTACTATGGGCAGAAAGGCACTTTCAAAAGACCAACAAGATAAAGTTGCGGAAAGGTACGAATTAGGGGATTGATATAAAAAGACTTCAAAGGTCTATCCCTTTGATCACAGTTAAGACCATAAGTAGACAGTGTATGGCACCATCCAGATCCTGCATAGATTAGGCCGTCCCTCCAAACCGGATGAACGGGCAAGAAGGAAACTGATCAGAGAGGCTTACAAGAAGCCTATGGTAACTTGAGAATGAGAAGATGGTTCACGTTTCAACATGACAATGACTGACAAACCGCCAAAGCAACTTTACAGTGGCTGAAGGACAAGACGGTGAATGTCCTTGAATGGCTTAGTCAGAGCCTCAACCTACATCCCATTAAGAATCTGTGGAATGATTTGAATAGTCCAGTCCATAAGCTTGAACAATTTTGCAAGGAAGAATGGGCAAATGTCGCAAAGTCCAGGTATGCACAGTCAGTAGAGACGTATTCAAAGAGGCAGAAATTCAAGCAAAAGGTAGTTCTACAATGCAGTACCATGCACAGACCTTTGGAGAGGCCACCATGCAATTTGACTGAGCTTGAACAATTCTGCAAGGAAAAATGTACAAGTACTTCACAGGTGCGCAAATTTAGTAATGATGCATTTAACAAGACTTACTGTTTTAATTATAATTATATTGAATGTTAATTATAAATAAGTTTATTTTTTTTATTTTTTTACAATTTGCTTTCACTTGCATATTGTGGGTCAATCTGTGCAAATAAAGACAGACAAAGCCAGATTTTATGCGTTTTTTTTAATGCATTTTAGGCAGTAAGGCAAGCAAGGGGTTGGCTTTATATACCCACTGTATATTTTGTATATATATATATATTTATATTCTATATTTCTATATATAACTTTCTATTATTCTTCCGACAGAGGGAGAAAAAGAGTGTGTCTGTGAATGTGTTTATGAGTGTGTGGTGTATGTATGCATTAAACAAACAAAAACAAGTCTAACTTTCATCCCATAATATGGCCAGATTGACAGGTGTCTAGTTTCATGTTGAAGGGGATATTGTAGTTTCATAGAGAACCATTTCAGAGAACAATACAACCACAGTGAGGAGGAAGTTGGTATTTGCATCAAAACAATCTCTGAGGAAACAAAATGAGGTAACTGTCCTCCACTACAACACATCAAACATGAAGACAAGTATTGCTGCAGTCTTATAAAAAGAGCTAGTCTGTTTTTAGTTATATAATGAATGTAAAAATGTAATGTAATACAATGTATAGAACAATGTAATGTTATATAATGTAAATAACAGTGTGATGTCCTATAATGTATACAGCATTGCAATGTTATACAATAACGTTCAAAAGTTTGGGGTCACTTAAAAATTTATGCGTTTTCCATAAAAAAAAATGTAATACGAAACAGCCCTCACTGCCTTCAAAGTACTTCTGTCTGAGCTCTTGTCCGATCACTGTACGCGTTAACTCTCTTCCATCATTCATGCACTGTTTTGCACACACTTACTCTATTTTCTCTGTTATTCCCCCCATTGCATAGTGGCACAAATGTTACCTGCACTGCTGTCATATTTGTTTTATGCTCTTTTGCACTATTCCATTTACTTAGGTATGCTCAAATATGTTATTCCCCCTACCGTTACTGCTATACAATCTTTGCATACCAATTGATTTACCTTGCACAAACTGTATAGACTCTTTACTACATTCAGTATTTTTTTATAGACTCTTTATTGTACTTGTATTTTGTTATTGCCATACCACATAGACATCACCTTGCACAAACTGTATATTGACTCTTTATTCGATCTGTATTATATGTAGACTCTTTATTGTGTTTTGTATGTTTATATTTTATGTATCTAACGTAACTATGTTGTCCAGCACGTTTTATGCTTTATCTTGGCCGGGTCGCCGTTGCAAATGAGAATTTGTTCTCAATCGGCTTACCTGGTTAAATAAAGGTTAAATAAAATAAAAACATAAACAGCAAAATGAATAGGAAATATAGTCATTGACAAGGTTAGAAATAAAGATTTTTAATTGAAATAATAATTGTGACCTTCAAACTTAGCTTTCGTCAAAGAATCCTCCATTTGCAGCAATTACAGCTTTGCAGACTTTTGGCATTCTAGTTGTCAATTTGTTGAGGTAATCTGATGAGATTTCACCCAATGCTTCCTGAAGCACCTCCCTCAAGTTGGGCTGGCTTGATGGGCACTTACAGTTGTGCTCAAAAGTTTGCATACCCTTGGAGAATTGGTAATATATGTACTATTTGTAAAAACATGAGTAAGCAGGCAAAACATGTCTTTTATTTCTTATGGGATTCACATTCAACTGTAGGTCATAACAGAATGGCACAATCATAAAACAAAACATGGCAACAAAAAAAAAAAGAACTGACTCCTGTTCAAAAGTCTGCATACTCTTAGTTCTTAATACTGTGTATTGCCCCCTTTAGCACCGATGACCACGTGCAGTCTTTTGTAATAGTAGTCTATGATGTCCCAAATTCTTGTAGGTGGTATAGCTGCCCATTTGTCTTGGCAAAATTCCACCAGGTCATGCAAAGTCTTTGGTTGTCTTGCATGAACTGCACATTTGAGATCTCCCGAGAGTGGCTCCATGATATTGAGGTCAGGAGACTGTGATGGCCACTCCAGAACCTTCACCTTTTTCTGCTGTAACCACTGGAGGGTCAACTTGGCCTTGTGCTTAGGGTCACTGTCATGCTGGAAAGTCCAAGAGCGTCCCATACACAGGTTTCGTGCAGAAGAATGCAAATTGTCTGCCAGTATTTTCTGATAACATGCTGCATTCATCTTGCCATCAATTTTCACAAGATTCCCCGTGCCTTTAGAGCTCACTCACCCCCAAAACTGAGCTTTTTTGTGGCATTGGCGCAGTAAAGGCTTCTTCCTGGCAACTCGACAATGCAGCTCATTTTTGTTCAAGTATCGTCACATTGTGCTCCTTGAAACAACCACACTGTCTTTTTCCAGAGCAGCCTGTATTTCTCCTGAGGTCACCTGTGGGTTTTTGTTTTTATCCCGAACAATTCTTCTGGCAGTTTTGGCTAAAATCTTTCTTGGTCTACCTGACCAGACCTTGGCTTGGTATCAAGAGATCCCTGAATTTTCCACTTCTTAATAAGTGATTGAACAGTACTGACTGGCATTCGCAAGGCTTTGGATATCTTTTTATATCCTTTTCCATCTTTATAAAGTTCCATTACCTTGTTACGCAGGTCTGCTCCCCATGGCTCAGTATCTGGCCTGCTCAGTCCATCCACGTGAGAGCTAACAAACTCATTGACTATTTATACATAGACACTAATAGCAATTTAAAAATACCTTTAATTGCCATTTTCACCTGTGTGTGTCACCTTGTGTGTCTGTAACAAGGCCAAACATTCAAGGGTATGTAAACTTTTGATCAGGGCCATTTGGGTGATTTCTGTTATCATTATGATTTATAATGGAGGCAGACAACTATGTGATAATAAATGGCTTCATATGATCACTATCCTTAAATATAAGAAAAATGTTTTGCATGATCAGTCATATTTTCAAAATCAATGCCAAAATTTGAAAATTTCTGTCAGGGTATGCAAACTTATGAGCACAAATGCATGTACCATACGGTCAAGTTGCTCCCACAACAGCTCAATAGGTTTGAGATCTAGTGACGATGCTGGCCACTCCATTATAGACAGAATACCAGCTGACTGCTTCTTCCCTAAATAGTTCTTGCATTGTCCTGTACTAGGAGGAAATTGGCTCCAATCAAGCGCTGTCCACAGGGTATGGCATGGCGTTGCAAAATGGAGTGATAGCCTTCCTTCTTCAAGATCCCTTTTACCCTGTACAAATCTCTTTATCAAAACCAAAGCAACCTCAGACCAACAAATTCCTTGTTTCTGGGCTTTTTAAGCCTGTAATCAAACCCCTATTTGCTGAAGCTCCAGACACTCAACTAGTCTATAGAAGGTCAGTTTTAATGCTACTTTAATCAGCACGACAGTTTTCAGCTGTGTTAACATAATTGCAAAAGGATTTTGTAATGATCAGTTAGCCTTTCAAAATGATTAACTTAGATTAGCAAACACAACATGCCATTAGAACACAGGACTGATGGTTGCTGATAATGGGCCTCTGTACGCCAACGTAGATATTACATAAAAAATCTGTCGTTTCCACCTACAGTAGTAACTGTTTTTTGGACCATATTAACAATGTCTACAATGTATTTCTAACATCAATTTAATGCTAATTTATGGGCAAAAATTTGCTTTTTTAAGTGACCTCAAACTTTTAGTGGACATTTTGTCTTTTTCCCAATATACCCATATTGTTTCCCCTGTTTGAATGTGAATTCAAATTTGCACTTCGGGCTTTGTCTTACTGCATCAACTCCCGACAGGCTGAGGAGAGCTGACGATTATAAGCCCTTTGAAGAAGATCTTGACAAGCATTTCTGCTTTAATCAAGCTACTTGCTTAGCCTCAAAGTATTCCCCAGCACCTACACGCTTGAAGGAGAATGCATTCACCGGCCAACACCCACTACAGAGCTTGCTACCGCTGAACTTAGCACAAGGAGTCGCTAGACGGCAAAGAGGCAAAACCTTTGGTATTTTACTGTAAATTTGGCAAAAACATTCAAGTGTTATTTCAGCCCAATGGCCATGTCTGCTGGATAAGACGATCACCCTCTTGAATGTAAGCAGACAATTCCAGCAGAAACAAGCAGAAAAGTACAGATTTGCAAGCAAAGATGACATTGTTAAAAGTTGTATCCTTCTTGTGTGTTGGTGTGTGTGTGATGATTGAGAAAATATTGCACTACGTTCCAATAACACTAGCATATCGCACAGCATGAAGCAATGTACTGGCGATGCATTTCATATGGTATGCTCCAGGCGACGTTGGAACATAAATACGACATAGCCTCTTTTCCAACATACACACTAGCATTCCGTTAAGAATGCATTGGTCAGTAAATTTTGCTTCATTCCATTCGGTATGCCAACGTAGACATTTCCCAGGGCCAGGCAGCCAATCCCGTTTCAAACATCTAAGTGGATTCCAGGAATGGGACATTCCCAGCGTGAAATGAGCTGCGTACCTCCAGCCACAAGTCCTGATTCTCCCAGCTGGATGGCCACGCCAAATCCTCCCAGTTTCACGGGGGCACTGTTCTCTTTGGAGGCCAGGAGGACACAGTGGGGCTGATGGGAAGAGAGGGAGAGACGTCAAAGATTTGGAGGAGGAAAGAGAGATGGAGGGTGAGAGGGAAACCGTAAGAGGGTGAGTGGGAGAGGGAGGGAGAGAGAGAGGTAGAGTGAGAGAGAGGGAGGAGACAAAGAGAGAAAGGGAGCAGGGAAGGAAAGGGAGACAGAAGGAGAGGGAGTGAGGGGGCAGAGTTAGGGAGAGAGGAAGAGGGAGAGAGTAAGAGATGGGGAGAGGAATGGAGGATGAGTGAAGAGAAAATATGTTGATAAAGATGAAAATAAAAAAATTAAGACAAACCCAAACACTGAACCACCAACCCAGAAACACTCTATTCATTTCTCTAAGCTGGGACTCTGTCTGATGAACAGAAATATAAAATTTAGCTGAAAGGGGCACTGGACTGTATATTTGCATTTTTTAAAATCAATTTCTGCCCATTTCTTTTTTTTTGTTTTTGAAAGCAGTAACCTGCCTACGTTATGTACGTTATGTAATTTTTTGACTCTATAACAGAAAACAGCATTCAAAATAAGCTTCTTGTGTTTTATATGTGTGTGTTAGTTAATGTAAAAATGTGCCAATTTCACTGCCTTCACTGGTCTCCATCAGACATTGACAATACAGTACCAGTCAAAACGTTGGACACAGCGATTCGTTTGAATGGGTAAGTGCGTCCAAACTTTTGGGCTGATTGTGTAAGTGTTTCTCAGAAGAAGTGTATCTGTAGGGTTAAAGTAGTTTCTTACCAGAGGCTACAGAAGACTACAGGCCATTAAGCTATTGTTTGTACTGACATAGCACCAGACTGTACATGGTCCCTGGCAAATGAATTATTAAAAGAGAAAGAAAGTAGGAAAATGTATAAAAAGAAAACAACCACAAAACACCCTGGGTAAATACAAAATGCCTGCAGCCACTGTGGGCCTGTGTGTGTGTGTTTAACAAACTATGGTTCATAACCAGGAGGTCTGGATTGGGCTACAGCTATTAAAGTACCATCATAGAAAACTGCACATCAAAGACCGAGCTGTTTCCAGTACCGGCGTTCTGAAGACTCGCACCAACAAAGAGTGAATGTCTTAATTAGAGTATAATGTCACCCACTCAACATTCTGCTGATATTGCCACATAAAAACAATGCAACTCCACTTTCATTCTGAATACAGACACGGCGGCTGTGGTGGCTATCTAGTGCAAGGTTTTCTGGTTTTCACAAAATGTCGGGTGACACAAAGTGCTCAGGCAGTGGTGGCTCGCCTGGGTGGCAAAATACTGTTTTGACAACCTAGAAGGTAAAAATAAATTGATTTAGCTAGCATGCTTACTTCAAGAATGGTAACCATATATAATCAGTGTGTATTGTGGACAGTGTGTTGTGCATAGTTTGCATGTAGCTGGACCCTGCATGTAGTGCGTAAGGCTCTGTTTGTGTGTGTGTGTGTGAGCCAGAGGGTGTGAGTGTAAGCGTGTTGCCTGCAAGCAAGCGAGGCTGAGAGTACACCGTCACTATGTCTCAGTGGTTTAAGAGATTTGGTCGACATGTCTCCACCCACTGTCCTTCCAGTGCATCAGCAGAGACTTGATTCTGAGCTTCTATATTTCACAACAGCAAAAAAGCAAAGAGACGAAAGGCAAGAGAGAAAGGGAAGAAGGAGAGAGGAAGGAGAGATTCTGGGTTTTTTAAGATGTTCACCTGTTCGTCACTGTTCTCCAGAAAGAGGAGATGTTGGAAGACAGCGGGTGGGTCCTAAATAAAACCTACAGAACTGAAAGAGTAAAACTACAGAAGTATATTCAGGGTGGCTGCAACTCTATAAGAAAGGGGGAGAAAATATAGAGCAAAAAATAGACTGGTTTAAGAAGAGAAAACTTGCGCTCTAAGCAGGACTACTAATCTCACACAGAAAGAGAGGGAGAACAAAAGAGAGAGAGGTAAAGAAATAGAAGACAGTTTTCATTCTCTGCTGCTTCATTGGCACATTCACAAAGACAGAAGAGAAACAACATTTCTAATGGAAATTCACAGGGTGAGTACCGTCATTTACTGAAAAGCTTTTGTCAAATGTTAAGGGTATGGAAAAATCATGTGTGTGCTAAAAGAGATTGTGTTGTAACATTTTTTACATTACCACAGTTGTTTGAAAAATCACAACCATTGCTTTGTTGATTGTAATTGGTTATTGGTCTCAATCTGAAAGAGCAAGTTTTCTTGCTAAAGCCACATGTGGTTAAATTACCAGACTACAAAATACTGGAAACATTTCTAGATTTTACTGGCAGATCTTTGAAGTATTTTGTTGGAGTATCTTGTCGAGAATAAAAGCAAAATGAAAATCAATGTTATTTGCTTGATGTCCCCCTAAAGTCCCTTGGTGAACTCAATAGTGGTCAGTCAGTCGGTCAGTGAAATGAATGCTTAGTGGATTAGGTGTTGATCCGGACCTAAATCGTCCGGTTTCGCCTCCTTCCATCAAAACAGACCAGCACTAATGAGAGAGAAGAACTTTCCCAAGAGAAGTATGTGTAAGAACCAGGAAACACACATTCACTTAAACCTGAATCTATCGAGTTACAACATAATAAAACCCAACAGCATCCCTTCCTTCCACCCACCAAGCAAAAAATCCCAGCCAGCTTTTTCTTTTGCTTGATTTAAGAAACAAAAGAAAGTTGGGGGCTGATATAAAATCCTCACCTCCTTTCTCCCCCCATACAGGGCTGAGGACTGACACACGATACTGACACAATGACGGCCTGCTTGCCAAACAATGTCACCGCCGCAGACTTTTCCGATTTGACCCTCCAACTTCTTGCCACGGAGATGACCTACGGGACCCGCTTGCCCACGCATGCCAGCCCCTCGTGCCCTCCTGACGACGGCTCCCTGAGGATCCCTCTAGCCATTCTATACTCGGTGCTCTTCGTGTTAGGCCTGGCTGGCAACGTCCTGGCTCTCTGGGTCTTCCTCCACGTTCACTCGAAGAAGAACTCCGTTCGTGTGTTCCTCATCAACACAGCGCTGGCTGACCTGCTCCTGGTCATCTGTTTCCCATTCAGAGTGTTCTACCACAGTAAAGGGAACCACTGGGACCTGGGTTCCACACTCTGTAAGGTAGTGGGGAACCTATTCTATATGAACATGTACATCAGTATCACCTTATTGGGGCTGATCAGTGTGGACCGCTATCTGAAGATCCAGCGGGGCAGAGGAGGGGCGTCTCGCCCCCAGGCCAGCAGGTGGAGTGCTGCCTTGTGTGGCACAATTTGGATGCTGGCCCTTGTCTCAGCCCTACCCATGATTGTCCTCGGGGAAGGCAACGAGGAGACCAACAGGTGGGTTTGCCTTCTTACATGTAGGAAATGTCATTATTGGCCTCAGGGGCGGAGATTAGCTTTCTTTCCCATGGGTGCGAACCTTAGTCACGGAGACCCCTCTGAGTGGCAGACATATATACGTTCCATTTTCATGTTTTGTTACTAAAGCTAGCTATCTTCAACAGTCCAAATCCTTAGCAAATTGCCCGACAAGATCCGACGTTACACCCAGGGTTGCCATATATTACTGACATTATCCTAATCAATCACCTGCGAACTGCACATAAAAACAGCACAAATGCAATTTCTTCTCTACAATCCTATCTGGAAACCTCCACATCTGGTAACATTGGTTACAGCCCCACGGTCACATATTGGTCGATCATACAAATGCATTATGGAATAACAAAACAAATACAGATGTTTATTACTTCAATATTAACTAAATAGTATCTAGCAAAAAATGATAATATCATTTTAGTCTGCTTGGGATATTTTTTTCAAATGTAAGATAAACTTCTTGTGGGGCCCTCTGATTGGCTGCCATGGGGGCCACGCACCCATCACACCCATTTAAGCTTCGCCTCTGATTGGCCTCTTGAGAGGTGTGGAAGACAGCCATCACAGTGCTGACGCCAGGGATTCACCAAGCCGTCGACCGCTTGACACTTTTCATTTCTATGAGAAGACTCATTATCGCATTTAAAGCAGAAAAGTTCAGGTTAAGTCTTTTTTTATGGATACAGTGCCTTTGGAAAGTATTCAGAGCTCATTCACCTTCTCCACATTTTGTTCTGTTATAGGCAGTAATTATAATTAATGAAATATCTTTTTTGTCATTAACCTACACACAATTCCCCAAAATGACTAAGTGAAAACCTGTTTGTTGAAATGTGCGCCAATTTCTTGAAAATGAAAACATGAACTAGCTCATGTACATAAGCATTCAGACCCTATGCCACTTGAACTTGATTAGAGTCCACCTGCGGCAAATTTGATTGATCTGACGTGATTTAGAAATTAGTCTATATATGGTCCCACACTTCGCAATGAATGTCAGGGCAAAAACCAGGCCAAGAAGTCCAACAAACTCTTCGTAGACCTCAGAGATAGAACTGAGTCAAGGCATCTGGGGAAGGTTCTAAAAATAATTGCCAAAGTATTGAAAGTTCCCAGGAGCACAAGAGGCTGCATCAATGTGAAATGGAAAAAGTTGTGAACCACCAAGACTCTCCCTCGAGCTGACCATCTGGCCAAAGAAAGTAACCTAGCAAGAGCTTCAGAGCGCTCCATCAGAGTTTTCTGATTAAAACCATTCCTACGTAAAAGGCACATGACACAGGGGCTGAAGGATGCTGACAGAATGAGGAAAAAGACTGTCTGGTCTGAGAAGACCAAAATCGAACAATAAGGCCTGAATGCCAAGCGCTTTGTCTGGGTGAAATCAAGGTACCGCTTAGCACCTGGCTAATACCATCCATAGGGTAAGGTGTGGTGGGAGCATCTTGCTATGGGTATGCATCTCATTGGCAGGGACTAGGAGACTGGTCAGAATTGAGAAAATGGGTGAACTGGGCAAAATACTGAGAGGTCCCTGAAAAAAAACTGAGCCAGAGTGATTAGGACCTCTGACTGGGCCTTTCAGCACAATGCCTCAAAATCAAGATAATGCAGGAGTGGCTTTAGGACAAGTCTATGAATGTCCTTGAGTGGCCCAGCCCAATCCCAGACTTGAACCCCATTGAACATCAGTGCAGAGATTTGAAGATTGCAGATCAGTGATGCTCCTAATCCAATCTGGCAGAGTGTGAAAAAATTGCTGTGATTGCTGGCAATGTCGCTTCTAATAAGTACTGAGTACTTATGTAGATGAGATATTTAATATTTTCCCCAATATAATTTTTTTGTTTAGTCATTATGGGGCATTGTGTATTGTGTGTCACAGGCCATTCCTAAGCAAGTCATTCCGCAGGTTGTGCAAATTGGCCTTGCATTGCCTTGGTTACAAAAGGGTGGACTGGCGAAGCATTCATTGTCTCATTGTACTCTAGTGACTCCTTGTGACAGGTCGGGTGCCAGCAAACTGAAAGGGTGATAGTCAAGAGAAGCAGCGTGACTTGGTAGGGGCAAGTGCTGATGTTCAACTTCCCTGAGATGGTTGACAGTTGCCGCGATAAAATATTTTAACTATAAATTGAGTAAAATTGAGAAGAAAACAGTGGAATTTCAAATCAGTTACATCCAGTACAATTATTTATGCTGAAATTTGGGAAGGGAGAAAAAGGGGGTAAAAAACAATACATAAAAAATGCTCTTATCTTTCAAGGAGAACTCTGTTGCTAACATTTATATACGTACAGTCCAACATTTTTATTGACATTATTAGTTGTTTTATTCTCATCAAAAGTGTCCCAATCTCTCAGGTGTTTTCAGTATAAACAGCGGCAGCATGCGAAGTGGAAGGCCTACTTCAACCTCTTCCTGGTTGGCATTTTCTGGATTGTATTTGTCTGCCTAGTGGTGTCATATGGGAAGATTGCTGCCAAGCTGCTGAGGACATCAAGGAATAAACCAGACCTCCCGAATGCTCCTCACTACAACCGTACCGCCAAGAAGTCATTTTTTGTCCTCTTTCTGTTTACCGTCTGCTTCGTCC
The DNA here is from genome assembly GCA_016801175.1 of Esox masquinongy. Classification (NCBI taxonomy): domain Eukaryota; kingdom Metazoa; phylum Chordata; class Actinopteri; order Esociformes; family Esocidae; genus Esox; species Esox masquinongy. Next base: position 77,952 of record JACXGI010001239.1, on the reverse strand, counting down.
CCTATCACATTGTCCGGGTGTTCTACATTGTATCCCAGATCACTGACACTTCATGCTTCTGGAGGGGCGTGGCAGACAAAGCCAATGAGGTGGTGCTGTTACTCTCCGCCCTCAACAGCTGCCTGGATCCTGTGATGTACTTCCTCTTGTCAGCGTCAGTGAGGAAAGAGACGCTTCGACTGTTCAACAATGTTTTCCAACTGAGGGATTTGGGCGGTAGTGGGAGTGCCTCCAGCGCAGACTGTGGGAGGATTCTTGTGGAAGAGCCAACTGTTTGTTTCATTAGTGATGTGAGGAACAAAACACTTGTCCAACCAATGGGATGTTTGCAAATTGGAGCAAATTAACTATGGTCAGTTTTGTCCTCTATGCATTAAGTTTGGTTTGGTGATGTGGGGATATTAGTGGACAAAAAAGGCTAGCCATCCTCTTCACAAGAACTTCAATGGGCCACATAATGGCAGCCAAGTCCATCCTCCATCAGGTATGAGAACCAACCAATATCAAAGCCATTTTGTGCCAAGAAAGATGTCTATGAACACAAATCCATATAAGCTTGGGGCAATTACAGTCACATAGTTTGTATAATAAAGGAAGTATGTACATCTAGACAAGAATATCTGAGGTATGTCAAATAAAACATTTCTGCAATGGACATGTCATGTTATGAGAACAACACAGACATTGAGAAGAACATCCAGGTACACAGTGATAAAAAAGCCTAAGTACCATAATTACATATAGGGACGCTGAGGTCTGGAACTTCAGTTATAAAAATAAATGAATATACAGCTCTGGAAAAAAATTAAGAGACCACTTCACCTTTTTTCCTTTTTTCCAAAAAAGTCGAAAAGGAAGGTTTTGAGTGAGGAACAGAAGGGTTAAAATTAAGAGACCACTGCAAATTGAACGCTTCTTTTCCTCACTCAAAACTTTCCTTTTCAACTTTTTTGGAAAGGAAAGAACAAGGTGCGTTAAACTCTTAAGTTTTTCCAGAGCTATATATTTACTGAATATTAACTGACCATATAGGCAAAAACAGTGTCTGTGTCTTCCAGAAATGGAAACCATCATCTTTTAAAAACCATCATGTAATGTCTATAAACATCGCCCAAACGAAGCATAAACAAATTTGTGAAAAAAGATTACACAGCGGGTATACTGTACAGCAATTTATATATATTTCAGTCAGGTACGCAGCCTTAGAGGTGACATGAAGAAAACCCTCCAAACACGTCCAAACACATAGCTCAACATGCTCACTAACGTATGATGCCACTTAATATCTTGAATTGTATCCTTTTTAGACATGTCCAGTGAAAAGACCAGAGTGAGTATGATGTCACTTTGGCATGAGCTGTATCCCTTCTATTCATTTTTTTGAGTAATTTGTTCCTTCAAAATCATTTTAAGGCCTCAAAATAATTAATTTGTCCCCTCAAAATAATTATTTAGTTCCAACAACATACATTTTTTGTCCTCATTTCACCTCTGGGTCTTCGTAGTCAGGTGGTTATACTACACGATTTGGGTCTGATTTAGCAGAAGTTGTTTTAAATATCAGAGACTAAATCCCCAAGTCATTGCCTACTTGGGGCATGTTCAAGGATGCTTGTTTAATGTGAGAAGATCAGAAAGAACATTTGAGGGCTAACAATTTGAGGGCTACAAATCCTGTAGATGTCCTGATATTAGTTTCACTTAATCATCAGAAAATCTGCAAATTTGTTACAGAGAGAGATTTGCAGATACACATTTTTGAGGACAGTGATTGTCAACAGCTAATGAGTGCTTGTATAACAGTGTAAATTTGCTGTCCCCTCAAAATAACAAAACACACAGCCATAATGTCTAAACCGGTGGCAACAAAAGTGAGTACAACCCTAGGTGAAAATGTCCAAATTAGGCCCGAAGTGTCAATATTTTGTGTGGCCACCATTATTTTCCAGCACTGCCTTAACCCTCTTGGGCATGGAGTTCACCAGAGCTTCACAGGTTGCCACTGGAGTCCTCTTCCACTCCTCCATGACGACATCACAGAGCTGGTGGATGTTAGAGACCTTGTGCTCCTCCACCTTCTGTTTGAGGATGCTCCACAGATGCTTAATAGGGTTTAGGTCTGGAGACATGCTTGGCCAGTCCATCACCTTTACCCTCAGCTTCTTTAGCAAGGCAATGGTCGTCTTGGAGGTGTGTTTGTGGTCGTTATCATGTTGGAATACTGCCCTGCGGCCCAGTCTCCGAAGGGAGGGGATCATGCTCTGCTTCAGTATGTCACAGTACATGTTGGCATTCATGGTTCCCTCAATGAACTGTAGCTCCCCAGTGCCAGCAGCACTCATGCAGCCCCAGACCATGACACTCCCACCACTATGCTTGACTGTAGGCAAGACACACTTGTCTTTGTACTCCTCACTTGGTTGCCGCCACACACGCTTGACACCATCTGAACCAAATAAGTTTAACTTGGTCTCATCAGACCACAGGACATGGTTCCAGTAATCCATGTCCTTAGTCTGCTTGTCTTCAGCAAACTGTTTGCGGGCTTTGTTGTGCATCATCCTTAGAAGAGGCTTCCTTCAGGGATGACAGCCATGCAGACCAATTTGATGCAGTGTGCGGCGTATGGTCTGAGCACTGACAGGCTGACCCCCCACCCCTTCAACCTCTGCAGCAATGCTGGCAGCACTCATACGTCTATTTCCCAAAGACAACCTCTGGATATGACGCTGAGCACATACACTCAACTTCTTTGGTCGACCATGGCGAGGCTTGTTCTGAGTGGAACCTGTCCTGTTAAACCGCTGTATGGTCTTCGCCACCGTGCTGCAGCTCAGTTTCAGGGTCTTGGCAATCTTCTTATAGCCTAGGCCATCTTTATGTAAAGCAACAATTCTTTTTTTCAGATCCTCAGAGAGTTCTTTGCCATGAGGTGCCATGTTTCAACACAATTTCAGAAGTTGTTTGAATCTTAGGGTCACAAAGACTCCAAAACTGAAATTACATGCCACCTCCATGCCAACAAGCTGTTTGGACGTCTTGCCAGAAGAAAACCTAAAATCACATCAAGACAGAAGTTTCAGTGCCTGGAGTTTGCTAAATAACATTGGAACTGGGATTTATGGTCAGATGAGAGTAGAGACTTTCTTCTGGTAAGACATCCAAAGAGCTTGTCGGCATAGAGGTGGCATCTAATTGTAGTTTTGGCGACCCCAAGATACAACAAATTTTTGAAATTGAGTTGAAACATCTCATTATACAGTACTTCGACAATTCTCCAACTGTGATCCTTGAGTTTTTTTTTGCCACCATCCTTTTCACAGTGCATGGGGGCAAAATAGACACACGTCCTTTTCCAGTCAGGTTCATCACAGATCCAGTTGGTTAAAACGTCTTAATAATTTCCCTGATAGTGGAGTGGTAATATCACTGTTTGTAGTACAGACTAAATAGTTCAAATATTATCTTAAATTACAACCCTGTTTCCCAAAAAGTTGGGATGCTGCGTAAAATGCAAATGAAAACAGGATGCAATGATGTGCATATCATTTATCCCTATATTTTTACTTGAAAATATTATACAGACAACATATAAAATGTTGAAAATTAATAATTACAATGTTTTTGGAAAAATACATGCCCATTTTGAATTTGATGTCAGCAACACGTTTAAAAAAAGTTGGGACGGGCATGTTTACATTGTGTTGCATCATCTCTTCTTACCTTCCTGGTCTCAGGTGATTTTTGGCCGGATTTCACGATTTGGACATTTTGGGTCCTACATTCATTTCTTTAACAGGTATCATGAGTATTGTATATCTATGCAGGCCAGCTGACAGTCTTGCCTGGGCCCGGGACGAGATAATCTTAGATGGGCCCTTTAATGTCAACCCCATGTCAGCCCCCCCCCCCCACCCTGGGCCCGGGACAACAGACCCGTTTGTCCCCCCCCTATCGGCGGGCCTGTATCTATGTAATCACTACCTTCTCAGCTACAATAAAAACACATAAAAAGAGACTTCTGGGTCACAATTTAGAAAACATATGAGTTGGAAAGGCAAGAACAATTTTCTACAGAGAACATTCTTGTGATATGGTATGATAAAATTTTATTGAAGCCAAAATGAAGTTTAGTTTCAATGGCTTTTTCTGATACCTCCATGCCTTTACTGTCATATTACAGTGTTTTAGGTTGAAACTAATGACTAAAATTAATAATACAATGTAAAAAAAATGAGTTCCTCCCAAAAATGTGGGTTCTTCACCCTCTATATCAAACCATATTTCATAATTTTGATGGATGCTCACTTGATTCGTTGTTAATGTAATTACACCAAACAACAGAAGACCGGTAGAGCAGTTGTAGTTACATCTCGTTATAAAATCAGTAAGATACCAAACCTTTTTGAAAAACTTAAGAACATCCCCACAGGATGTTGGCAGAAGAACATTTTTATATCATATTTATAATACAAACGATGCAATACGGTGCTATAAATCATAAATGGGTGCTATAAATCATAAATAGTACTTGTTTTCCGGATGGGTCGACACACAGTCGCCTGTCTGAGCTGAATGGTCATTTACGTCGCCTGGTAAAAAGTTTTCCTGAACAGAATCCCCTTTCTCAGCCTCTTGATTATGTTGAAATATATGTTCTAAAACGTTTTGGGTTGAAAACAAAGAGCTATCTTGCATAAACAGAACAACAACTACATTGGTATTCGCCAATAAGACCAGTGGCTTTCGCCATCGCCATGATTGTTTTCATCTCCAAGACAATGACCCCAAACGTTCCCATCATCCCTACATCGTAAAGCTCATGTTTCCAGGCGTTATGACATAGAAGAAGAACCGTTTGTGATTGGGCAACAAGGATTAGACCTACAAACAAAGGATAAGTTTACATTACATTACATGACGTGCATAATGGTGGCCAGTTTTGGTGAAACTCTATTTTTGCCTAACGCAAGGCTGTGATCCCCATAGGAATACAAACTATGTACGAATTGCTTCGTTAGAATGTCTAGATATTTGCTAAGGAAAACCGTACCATTCTAATGATTACCGTTCTGGATATTTATAGAATGTAGCCTACACTATGCGTTCCTCACACAGGCTGTGATTCTCATATTAACACAAACAATGTACAGATCACTTTGTTAGAATGTCTACATATTTTTGTAGAAATGTACACTATGCCCTGCTTCCGCGAGGCTGCGGATCGAGACCTGGAAGGTTAACAATACTCTGTAAGCGTTTGGGAACTGAGGAGACCAATTCCTGTAGTTTTGAAAGTAAAATGTATTCCCATTCTTGCTTGATATAGGATTTCAGCTGCTCAAGAGTTTGGAGTCTCCTTTGTTGCATTTTTCGTTTCATAATGCGCCAAATGTTTCCAATGGGTGACAGGTCTGGACTGCAGGCAGGCCATTTTCGCACCTGGACTCTTTTACTATGGAACCATGCATATGTTGCTCCAAAACATGTATATATTGTTCAGCATTAATGGTGCCTTCACAGATGTGCAACTCACCCATCCCATGTGCACTAATCCCCCTACCATACTATCACGGATGCTGGCTTTTGAACTGTATGCTGACAAGAAGCCATATGGAGGGACCCTCTTCTTTAGTCCAGAGTATGTGGCGTCCATGATTCCCAAAATTAATTTAAAATTTTGATTTGTCAGACCACAGTTTTCCACTTCGCCTCCATCTTAAATGAGCTCTGGCCCAGAGAAGGCGTCGGCGGTTCTGGATCATGTTTATATATGGGTTCTTCTTTACATAGTAGAGTTTTAACTTGCATTTGTGGTTGCAGCGATGTACTGTGTTCACAGACAATGGTTTTTGGAAGTGTTCCTCAGCCCATGCAGTGATTTCCACTACAGAATAGTGTCTTTTTAATGCAGCGCCGCCTTAGTGCCCAAAGATCATGGCCATCCAATACTGGTTTTCAGCCTTGTCCCTTGCATACAGAAATTTCTCTGGATTCTCTGAATCTTTTAATGATATTATTTACCGTAGATGATGAGATCCCCAAACTCTTTGCAAATTTATTTAGAGAAATGTTATTCTTAAAATCAAATTCAAAGTGTGCATATATTTTTGAAGAAACAATAAAATATCTCAGTTTCAACATTTGATATGTTGTCTTTGTACTATTTTCTATTTAATATAGGGTTTAAATGATTTGCATAACATTGCAATCTGTTTTTATTTGTATTTTACACAGCGTTCCAACCTTTTTGGAAAAAGGGTTTTTTTTTGTCCTAGACTAGGCTTTATCCATGTCTGTGAAACCGGCTCTAAAAGAATACAAAGCCAAGTTTGCAAAGCTAAGTAACATACATTTTTTTTTTTATTGAACAATCTAATGAGTGTCTTTTTTGTCATACACTTGGTCAACTGCATAAGTGGCAATAATGGACCTCATTCACCAACCGTTCTTAAGAAGAAATTCCTTCTTAAAACCCACTTACGTAGGTCCCACAAAGATTCTGACATTCTGGGATTTTTCTTAGGTAAGAACAGAATCTATGCACCCTCAAGCACACTTACGCACATTTGAGTGCTGATATGTTTGTGCCAAATAATTAGTTATTGCATTTTCTTCAACTCTACAGTTTTATAGTATACATGATTGAAGTAACAATAATATTGCATCATTTAGAATATTTTTTAATAACATTTTACATTATTCCTCTGTGTTTGGCAATATTTGTTTTGGCCTCAGATTTGAGATCGAACCATTTTATTTTTTTTACTTGCAGAGTTGTGTGTCATTCTCTGTGTTAACAAGTAATAGCATCCCATGCATCATTTTTTGTTGTTATTTATATCCACTTACTGACACTACGGCATATGACAGCTCGTTTGCTGTTCAGTTCCTGTTTCCTGTACCTCCACTTCAGAACTAATGAAGTTTTTTTTATGTTTGGAGGCTGGTGCTCCACCCTCTTTAGGTTTTAGTTTGGTCATTCTTGACCTATCTCTCAACTTTTCTTTTGAATTTCTTCTGTGTGCGCACATGGCCCTGCAGTCTCATGCCCTTTTATGGGGACTGGTGGGGCGTTTTCCTATGCTAATTGGGAACTACTGGCATGCGCTTTCAATTTACGAGGACAATGGGATTCATCATTATAAGAACATAGGTGCGAACAATTCTGCGGTTTAAGAACACATCATGAATCTGACATAGACTTTTCATACAGTAGGACCTTTCTCAAAAACAAATTTAAGAGAATAATTAGGAAGATATTGGTTAATGAGGCCCATTGTCCCTCAGTAAAAAAGCAATGATTTATCAAAACACTCATGAATGCATTTTATGAAAAAAGACTAGTAACCTCAGAGATTGCCGACAATACTCTAGATTAACCAGAAAGTTTTGTCCAGAGCCACATATTTTGAGGCAGGCCAACTTTAAGAATGTTGAATATTGTTCAAAATCTAGACATTCAGTTACATAGCATCATCGCAATTACCTATGTAATGTCAATGGAGAGCCAACATGACAGTCAATATAATTGTAATGAATGGGTAAAGGGGGAGAGAGAGAGACTGGTTCCAGTTGCGGAGCAGGCGGTTTATTAGGGAGACGAACTCCAGGTAGGGAAAGGTGAAGGACAGTCGTACAGGCAAGGGTCAAAATCACGAGACACGAACAAATACAGAATCACAAGGCTAGAGACGGAGTCGAGGAGCAAAGCAGGCGATGGTCAAAACACGGGAATCAAGAACAGCACTAGGCGAAAGCGAAAACAGAAGGCTCAGTAATTAATGACGGAGTGACGAACAATACCTCACAAACGCTAAGGAGAACTGAACAGAACTAAATAGGGACATAAACCAGACACAGGTGGGGACACATGCTCAGAATGAGGGTGATTGGGATCTGATGACTGGGGTGCGTTCATGAGCCGTGGAGTGTGGGGTGCGTTCAGGAGTGGTAGAGCGTGGGGTGCGTTCAGGAGTGGTGGAGCGTGGGGTGCGTTCATGAGCCGTGGAGGGTGGGGTGGGTTCATGAGCCGTGGAGCGTGGGGTGCGTTCATGAGCCGTGGAGCGTGGGGTGCGTTCATGAGCCGTGGAGCGTGGGGTGCGTTCATGAGCCGTGGAGCGTGGGGTGCGTTCATGAGCCGTGGAGCGTAAGGGTGCGTTCAGGAGTGGTGGAGCGTAAGGGTGCGTTCAGGAGTGGTGGAGCGTAAGGGTGCGTTCAGGAGTGGTGGAGCGCGGAAGCGGGTCCACGCCGGAGGAGGACGTCACAATAATATGTAAATTATTCAGTACGCAGAAACCACATTGGCCATCAAGTTCACAGGAACTGTAGCACATTTCTACAACAGAAAAGCACGTTTTGTCACCACATAGTTTTTGCGATAAACCTTACAGATAAAAAATATTGCAACGTCAGAGCCAGCTTAAGCGAAAGAAAATAAAAATACAGATGAGAGCGAGTGAGGTAGCAGACGTCAAGCAGATCGAAAGGCGTAGTCAAAGTTTCTAACCTTAAAAAATTTAAGATGGATCTAACAACCCATAACAAACAACAACAAACACCCTCCATTAATCAGACCAGCAATCCCAGGTAGGATTTCTGTCTTTGCTTCTACAGCAGGTAGTCAGTGCAAGTAAAAACATAATGTGTTTGTGCTGTCTAATATTAATAGAAATACTTCAGAATTAGGAAGTTAAATAGTTCAGAATTAGGGAAGTTAAATATTTCAGAATTAGGAAGTTAACTAGTTTTGTATTGGAAGCAGTGTTGATTGTATATCTGTATTCTTCATTCCTGCATGTTAGTCCAAAGTAACTTATCCTGGGTGTCTTCATTCTAACAATAATTTGAGAAATAAATGCAACCTATTCATGTGTATGTGTTCGTGGCTTCATGTTTTTGCTACCCTCTGTCTCCTTTCCTTCACCATCTACCCTCT